>JASDQU010252804.1:17024-31176 GCA_032191745.1 Picea mariana
AGCTCATAGAAGCTATCTAGTAGCTACAACAAAGAATAACAGACTTAGAGCTACAAACCGTGCCCAGTACTCCGCAGGATGTGCGAGACCAAAGAGCAGCAACTTCTCGAAGTGCAATTGAGAGAATCAAGGCCCTTTCCATGGAATGTAAACAACTAAGTGATTGTAGTGCACAGACTTATGAGCAACTCACTGAGGACCTTGAATTGAAGGCACTGGAGTCACACCTCCAGGAAGAAAAGCAACAAGCAGAAATAGTATAGGCACAACTGAAAACCGTATCATCCGTTGAGAGGATGAAGTGATCCCAAGAATAGCGCACTGCTCAACAGAAGGTCCACACCATTCAGAGAAAATTCATGGAAGTGACTCAGAGGCTCCAACCAATACAGGATGAGGCTTGTCAACTATTCGTAGAGATTGAAGGCCGAGGAGAAGAACTGGAGCAAGTTGTTAGTGCAGCCRAAAAACGCTTAGAGGGACCTGTCAATGAAGCAGTTATCCAAGAGTTCATCAAGCAGGAGGCCTTGGTGCARCAATAGGTCAAAGTAGATCAAGCCAAGCTCGATGCTTTTGAAGCAGGTCTACCCAGAAAAGAGTGGCTCGGGATGAGTCACAGGTGAGTGTTKGGGGCCTGTTGGCCCTTGACCAAGTTTTGAGGATCCTTGGTCATGTTTTATCTACTTTTGGGAGTTCGAYAGGCTGTCGAAGGTGGAGCGCAAGTCGAAGCGGAGATCGCAGTATCTCAGCCTCCTTTTARGGATTTTTGGGTTTTGGGCTTATGTAACGGGTATAGGGATGTCGGCCCATGGGTTTACCCATGTTYAGGCYCGATTTTGTAATGTATAAATATATGTCTAGGCAATGTAAGAAAGGGACATCTATGTGGTGTATGTATGCTAAGTGCAAGATATGGTAAGAGGCTTTGTGCATAGAGACTTGTAGAGCTAARTGCAAGTCATCTATAGTGCTTTGTGTGTAGACTGTGTAAGGCTCTGTGCTTGGAMCTAACTTGTGGAARGASGATATGGCAAGGTGCGCAGATCTAYTGTCCTCTACGGAGTTGGTTTTGAGGCTTTGTGCATGTAAGAATATTGAAAGAAGATAATAAAGAGGACGAAGAGTTGGTGGATGTAGCCCCAGGGTGGGGGTGAACCACGTACATCCTATGTTATGGTTTCTTTGTGCCTTATGTTTTGATATTGTTGATAGGATTTATTCTTAGTGTTTTATGTATGTTAACTATATTTATGAATGCTTAGTGCTCTGTCTATATGGATGAATGCTAGATCTAATTTGTTTCTTTATGCTAAGTGTTGCTAGATGTTAGATTTGGTTGAATACTGTGATTCTCTGTAATTAGGGTTGTCTACGTTGTGAACTAAGATTAAGTACTGATGAATAGTGACTACTAAGTTCTCTGTTAAGTATTATAATCATAGATCGGTGTCCCAACTAAGGTTTCAGACATCTGAGTCTTGCAACCACCCTTGCCTCTACCTCGGGTGAGACTTCATCTGCTTCACAGGTGTTGCCAAAAGGGTCGGTAGTTAGGGTTTTTTTGGTGATCTCTTGAGCGTTGAACCCTAGGTATGCCCCTGTGCCAACAAATGGTTCTGTTGTCGAAACCTGAAACTGTGATTGCTGAGAATTGACGAAAAGGAAGTTTTTTGCATATCGGGACCTAAAATTGTGATTGTTGGGAACTAAAGAAAAGAGAAAGCTCTGTGCGTAGATCTGTTGCCCTAGTGCACAATATTCTACTTGACTTGTGAAGCTTTGTGCCAAGAAGAAGAGTTAGATCTTAAGAAAATAGGTAAGACCTTAAAGCCTTGTGCTTTGGAAAAGGTAAGAATAGTGAAAATTTCTAGATCTGAAGCTTTGTGCTCTATTGAAAGTAAGATAAGTGGAATTGTTTTTTTCAAAAGTATGGATCTAGGTTTGTTTGATAAATTTTGTCCTAGATTGAAAAGTAGGGCACAACTAGATGAAATAAGGTTTGATATGAGTAGATCTGATAGAAGTAATGAAATATATGTTATTCCTATGCATAGAAAGAATGTTTGGAATAAAAAATGGATGCAGGACCCCATAAATAATTTTTTGCAAGTTAGCTACCATGATCCTAGTGCGTAGTATAGGAAAGGTTGGGGATCATTAAGAGAAAGAGAGGATTAACTCTTTGTTACAGTTGTAGAAGACCGAGACATATTTCTAAGGATTTCCCTAGTAGAATACCCAGTTTTCTTTATTGTAAAGCTATGGATCATGAAGTTTTAGATTGCCCTAGAATGATTGCTAAGATTGACATAATGAATATGAGACAAGAAAACCCTGAGGAAGGTCAAGAAACTGAGACCATGAGAGGACCCCAGAGAGAATCAGAGACTGTATTACTTAAAATGAAAGAAACCCTAAATGATCACAGAAATATCAACTTATCAGAGATCTTCAAAGAAAAAGAATGTCTAGAAACAAGAAGAGGAGACTTCGACATTGACTGCATTCTGGATGAGGAAACACAGGTGAATATCATGACAGAAAGAACTTGGAAAATTTTAGGAAAGCTCACTATGATTCCTTCATTGGGAGGAATAGGATTATTTAGAGGAAAATTGATAACCCTATGTGGAAGACTCACCCAAATATCTATGAGTGCTCATGGAAATTTGACATAGGAATATTTTGAGATTGCTAAATTTATTGAGAACAACGCCCCATTTGCTATGTTACTAGGAAAAACCTGGATTGAGAAGGACCAAACCCGAAGAAAGGAAGAAGAAGAACTCGAACAGAAAAATAAAGACCTAAGAGAGTTCATGACCAAGAGAATCACACACTTATTGAAAGAAAAAGAAGACTAGTCGAAGCTACTTAGGACCAGAAATCTGGATGTTGAAGTTGAAAGAACACAGGAGGACTTGAGATACTTGTCTGTACAGGAGAGTAGAGCACCTACACCAGACAGAGAAGAGGTACTGCCCTTAAACCCTAGTAAATATCGTCAACAACGCGAAGTTGCTATGCCAAAAGGAGATAAGAATCAAAATGGAAAAAGGAATACCGAGACGAAGATCACCGGGAAGAAGGCTAGAAAACTCAGTAAGAAGAGAGAAAATCTAGAAAAATTGTAGAATATTCTAGAGGGAACTTTGCAGAAGGCCTCTTCGTCAACTGATCGTGGATTCAGTAAGGCCTCTTCGTCAACTGATCGTGGATTCAGACCATCCCAACCGGCAGTAGAGAAGATAACTAAGCACAGAGATGACCTAGCCAATGCGAAGTTAATCCTGATCATCTTACCAGACTACATCTTGCCTCTAGCTGGCGCGGTGAGTCATGAAAGTGTCCCGAGGGACTTTGATTACACCATGGTTACTGTGTACCTCCTGAAGGGGATACGTGCAGTTAGAACACAAAAGGATAAGAACGCGACGTTGAAGTTCAACGAATTCAACCTAGGAGACCACAAGAACCATAATATGATCTCTCCTTACAAATACATGACCAGGATGAAGTGGAAGAACACGAAAATAATCTCCCAACCGTGGACTATGAACCTCGCGTAGTCCACCCTCTTGAATGTAATGAAGATTCCGCACTTTGGAAGGCACCAGGAGGTTAATGTGTGTGGTAAGATCCTTCTCTCATGTTACCATGGCGACTACCTATGGATACACTGACACATCATAGTCGATCCAACGTTGATCCATAGGATCACCGGATTGAGCATGCAAGGACCCAACCTGCAGGACTTATATCCAGGCAAGGCTACAGATCACGCATTGGCACAGAAGATCAAAAACACATATGGCAATGTAGAAAAGGGGATGCAAGGCTACAAGGTAGCTTCCATCTAGAATGGTGCAGTGTGTCTAGCCTGTCATCTAATCGCAAGAAAGTTGGTGAGAAAGAACAAACCTACGCAGGTCACAAGGTTGGTTNTAGCTTCTATCTAGAATGGTGCAGTGTGTCTAGCCTGTCATCTAATCGCAAGAAAGTTGGTGAGAAAGAACAAACCTACGCAGGTCACAAGGTTGGTTTTGGACCTCGCAGGGAAGTGCGTAGAAGGACTCCAGATGAACTGGGTGAAGTACTTAGTCATCCAACTGTAATTAGACTATCATGAAGCTCAACATCAAGGCTATGATTTCCACTTTAGCTGGCTCCTAATCCTCATCGCATTTACTGCTTGGGAGATGCCGGAAGGTGCGACCTTCCCAGACATCAAGCCATTCAAGCCACTCGTTGCGAAGTTCGCCATGCTCTGGTACTTGAGCGATATGGGAAAATAGTGGCAGTCGAACGCAGTATTCCACACATACTATCTCCAACTGAAGAAGGCCATTGAAGTTGTCCCTCGCATGACGCCAAACACTATGTATCGGTTCATACCTCTCATGAAGATCCACGTAGATCGACGCTTCATCTATATCACTGCACATGCAGGAAAGAATAAAGAGGAGCTTCAGTCATACTATAATCTCACAGAGGAGGACCTCGAAGAGATAACCAAGGACTGGTTTTTAGAGCTCCTCATCCCCGCTAACCCTACAGAGATGTCTGATCTCGATCTTGACAGCTCAAAGGCTTCTCACAATGAACACGACACACTTGGAACCAACAGAATAAAGAAGACTAGAGAAATCCAAGACTTGAGCAGTGCATCGGAAGAAACTGATTCAGTATCACCTGGCCGAGGGGGTGATGATGAAGTAGAAAAGACAAATGTTAGAGAAGATCAATAGAAGAAAGGCGAAGTAACACCGCCTAAGGATCATGTTGATGAGGTTGATCCCTTGAATAAAAGGAAGGATTCCCTCACGAAACCCACTTCCTGAAAGAAATCCAGAGCCACCTTGACTAAGATGCAGACTGTGCTCATTGTAGATGAATTCGACTTCATCATCATAGCTGTAAATGATGCCTCACAAGAAATCGTGCAGAAACATGAATCCAAGAAGAAGTAGATGTACGAAAAAATCGAGGTTGAAATCAGAGGGGTACAATAGGCCCTTCAATCCAGCTGTGTGGTATCCATTGCGCCCCTGCCATCAAAAGAACTAGAGTTGGGAGATGAGCTTGCCCAACTCTGCAGACTTGCTGATGTGACCGAAGCTCACCTTCGTCAAGCACAAGCTGAGAAATACCAGGCCACACCAACCTTAAAACAAACCCAGGAAGAAATGGTAGAACAATGTATGATTACTCAATAGGAGAAGGACGCCCTTCAAGTGAAGTTCGAAGAAGAGAGAGCGCAGATCCAGCAGGAGAAAGAAAAGTTTCTCGCGGAGCAGGTTGGAGTAAAGGAATAAATCAACAGAGAATTTTTCTCTGTGATGAGCTTGGAGTAGAAGGAGGAAGAACTAGTAGAGCATCAAGTATCACAGCTCATAGAAGCTAAACAGTAGCTACAACATAGAATAGCATACTTAGAGCTACGAATCGTTCCTAGTACTCCGCGGGATGTGCGAGACCAAAGAGAAGCAATTGCTTGAAGTGTAGTTGAGAGAATCAAGGCCCTTTCCATGGAATGTAAACACGTAAGTGATCCCAGTGCATAGACTTATGAGAAACTCATTGAGGACCTTGAATTGAAGGCATTGGAGTCATAGTTTCAGGAAGAAAAGAAGCAAGAAGAAACAATACAGGCGCAACTTAAGCCCTTATCAGTCATTGAGAGGATGAAGCCATCCCAAGAACATCGCACTGATCAACATAAGGTCCACACCATTCAGAGAAAAGTCATGGAAGTGACTCAGAGGCTCCAAACAATACAGGATGAGGCTTGTCAACTGTTCGCAGAGATTGAAGGCCGAGGAGAAGAACTGGAGCAAGTCGTTAGTGCAGCCGAACAATGCTTAGAGGGACCTGTCAATAAAGTGGTTATCCAAGAGTTCACTGAGTAGGAGGCCTTGGCATAGCAATAGGTCGAAGTAGCTCGAGCTAAGCTCGAGGATTTTGAAGAAGATCTACCCAGATCAGAGTGGCTCGGGACGAGTCACAGGTAAGTGTTGGGGGCCTGTTGGCCTTTGACCAAGTTTTGAGGATCCTTGGTCATGTTTTATCTACTTTTGGGACTTCGATAGGATGTTGAAGATGGATCTCAATTCGAAGCGGAGATCATGGTATCTCGGCTCCCTTTTATGGATTTTTGCGTTTTGGGCTTATGTAACGGGTATGGGGATGTTGGCCCATGGGTTTACCCATGTTTAGGCCTGATTCTGTAATGAATAAATATATGTCTAGGCGATGTAAGAAAGGGACATCTATGTGGTGTATGTATGCTAAGTCCAAGATATGGTAAGAGGCTTTGTGCGTAGAGACTTGCAGATCTAAGTGCAAGTCATCTGTAGTGCTTTGTGTGCAGATTGTGTAAGGCTCCGTGCTTGGACCTAACTTGGGGAAGGAGGATCTGGCGAGGTGCACAACTCTCCTATCCTCTGCGGAGTTGGTTTTGAGGCTTTGTGTGTGTAAGAAGATTTAAAGAATCTAATAAAGAGGATGAAGAGTTGGTGGACGTAGCCCCAGGGTGGGGGTGAACCACGTACATCATGTGTTATGGTTGATTTGTGCCTTATGTTGTGATATTGTTGATAGGATTTATGCTTAGTGTTGTATGTATTTTAACTATATTTATGAATGATTAGTCCTCTATCTATATGGATGAATGCTAGATCTGATTTGTTTCTTTATGCTAAGTGTTGCTAGATGTTAGATCTGGTTGAATACTGTGATGCTCTATAATTAGGGTTGTCTGCGTTGTGAACTAAGATTAAGTATTGATGAATAGTGACTCCTAAGTTCTCTATTAAAGTATTATAATCACAGATTGGTGTCCCAGCTAAGGTTTCATACATCTAAGTCCTACAACCACCCCTGCCTCTACCTCGGGTGAGACTTCATCTGCTTCGTAGGTGTTGCCAAAAGAGCCGGTAGTTAGGGTTTTGTTGGTGAGCTCTTGAGCGTTGAACCCTGGGTCTTCCCTTATGCCAACAAATGGTTCTAATGTTGGAACCTGAAACTTTGATTGCTAGGAACTGACGAAAATGAAGCTTTTTGCATATCGGGACCTGAAACTATGATTGTTGGGAACTGAAGAAAAGAGAAATCTCCGTGCGTAGATCTTTTTCCCTAGTGCGCAGTATTCTACTTGACTTGTGAATCTTTTTGCTAAGAAGAAGAGTCATATCTTAAGAAAAGAGGTAAGACCTGAAAGCCTTGTGCTCTGGAAAAGGTAAGAATAGTGAAAATTTCTAGATCTGAAGCTTTGTGCTCTATTGAAAGTAAGATAAGTGGAATTTTTTGTTTCAAAAGTATGGATCTAGGTTTGCTTGATAAATTTTGTCCTAGATTGAAAAGTAGGGTACGACTAGATGAAAGAAGGTTTTATATGAGTAGATCTGATATAAGTAATGAAAGATATGTTATTCCTATGCATAGAAAGAATGTTTGGACTAACAAATGGATGCAGGACCCCAAAAATAATTTTTTGCAGGTTAGCTACCATGATCCTAGTGTGCAGTATAGGAAAGGTTGAGGATCATTTAAGAGAAAGAAAGGATTAACTCTTTGTTACAGTTGTAGAAGACTGGGACATCTTTCTAAGGAATGCTCTGGTAGAAGACCCAGTTGTCTTTGTTGTAAAGATATGGATCATGAAGTTTTAGATTTCCCTAGAATGATTTCTAAGCTTGATAGAATGAATATGAGACAAGAAAACCCTGAGGAAGGTCAAGAAATTGAGACCATTACAAGACCCCAAAGAGAATCAGAGACTGTATTACTGCAAATGAAAGAAACCCTAAATGATCACAAAAATATCAACCTATTAGAGATCTTCAAAGAAAAAGAATGCACAGAAACAAGAATAGGAGACTTTGACATTGACTACATTTTGGATGAGGAAACACAGGTGAATATCATGACATAAAGAACTTGGAAAATTTTAGGAAATCCTACTATGATTCCTTCATTGGGAGGAATAGGATTATTTAGAGGAAAACTGGTAACCCTATGTGGAAGACTCACCCAAATATCTATGAGTTCTCATGGAACTTTGACATAGGAATATTTTGAGATTGTTAAATTTATTGAGAACAATGCCCCATTTGCTCTGTTACTATGAAAAACATGGATTGAGAAGGATCAGACCCGAAGAAAGGAAGAAAAAGACCTCGAACAGAAAAATAAAGACCTAAGAGACTTCATGACCAAGAGAATCGCGCACTTATTGAAAGAAAAAGAAGACCAGTTGAAGCTATTGAGGACTAGAAATATGGATGTCGAAGTTGAAAGAACATAGGAGGACTTGAGATACCTGTCTGTACAGGAGAGTAGAGCACCTACACCAGACAGAGAAGAAGTATTTCCCTTAAACCCTAGTAAATATCATCAACAACATGAAGTTACTATGCCAAAAGGAGATAAGAATCAAAATGGAAAAAGGAATACTGAGATGAATATCACCAGGAAGAAGGATAGAAAACTTAGTAAGAAGAGAGAAAAGCTAGAAAACTTGCAAAATATTCCAGAGGGAACTTCGCAGAAGGACAAACTACAAAACTGGAACTTCGTTGGGATATGAGTACAGCACAACATGGCACTTCTCCATAATAAAGTGATATAGCTGTTGGAAGCATTATAATCGTTAGCCTGATGACTCCAATAGTTAGAACAATAGTAATGGCCTGAAGACTCGCCATCAGACCGTTAGGACCGCACCACAATGGATAGAACCGTATTGATTAAAACCTCTCATATGTTGGAGAGATCCGTTACATCGTGTCTATTTAGTCCCTCAACTGTTTCATCGAGAACACTTTTGAGAACCGTATCCAAGACAACTCATTACTACCATCCTGTGTTTATTGAGATTGACACATGTTCCATTGCCTTTCACACTCATTCATCCACCCAAGTTATCTGATCTAAGTTTTTATGTCAGACGACATCAACGCCACAGAGAAATTTGTCGAAGAATTTCTCATTGATCTTATGGTCGAGAAAGTAATGTCTGCAGGTATTCAGGCATCATCGATGAGAGGAGTGCAAGCCTCTTTCTCGACTACTCGCGGATCCGGACCATCCCGACCGACAACAGAGAAGATAACCAAGCACAAAGATGACCTAGCCAACGCGAAGTTAATCTCGACCATCTTACCAGACTACATCCCACCTCTGGCAGGTGCGGTGAGTCATGACAGTGTCCCGAGGGACTTTGATTACACCATGGTTACTGTGTACCTCTTGAAGGGGATACATGCAGTTCGAACACAATAGGATAAGATCACGACGTTGAAGTTCAGCGACTTCAACCTAGGAGACCACAAGAACCATAATATTCTCTCTCCTTACAAATACTTGACCAGGACGAAGGGGAAGAACTTGAAAATAATCCCCTAGCCGTGGACTATGAACCTCGTGTAGTCCACCCTCTTGAATGTAATGAAGATTCTGCACTTTGGAAGGCACTAGGAGGTTAACGCGTGTGTTAAGATCCTTCTCTCATATTACCATGGAAACTACCTATGGCTATACCGACACATCACAATTCATCCGACATTGATCCATAGGATCACTGGATTGAGCATGAAGGGACTCGACCCACAGGACATCTACCCAGGCAAGGATATAGATCATGCATTGGCATAGAAGATCAAAAACACATATGGCGATGTAGAAAAGGGGACGCAAGGCTACAAGGTAGCTTCCATTCAAAATGGTACAGTGTGTCTAGACTGTTAGCTAATCGTAGGAAAGTTGGTGAGAAAGAACAGACCTATGTAGGTCACAGGGTTTGTTGTGGACCTCGTAGGGAAGTGCGTAGAAGGACTCCAGATGAACTGGGTGAAGTAATTGGTCAACCAACTGTAATTATACTATCGTGAAGCTCATGATCAGGGCTATGAGTTCCACTTTAGCTGGCTCCTGATCCTCATCTCATTTACCTCTTGGGAGATGCCAGAAGGTGCGACCTTCCTGGACATTAGGTCATTTGAGCCACTCGCTGTGAAGTTCACCACGCTTTGGTACTCGAGCGATATGGGAAAATAGTGGCAATTGAACACAGTCTTCCACACATACTATCTCCAACTGAAGAAGGTCATTGAAGTTGTCCCTTGCATGATGCCAAACACCTTGTACCGGTTCATACCTCTCATGAAGTTCTGTGCAGATCGACACTTCATCTATATCACTATGCACGCAGATGAGAATAAAGAGGATCTTCAGTCATACTATAAGCTCACAGAGGAGGACCTCAAAGAGATAACCAAGGACTGGTCTATAGAGCTCCTCATCCCCACTAACCCTGCAGAGATGTCTGATCCCGATCTTGACATCTCAGAGGCTGCTCACAATGAACATGACACACCTGGAACCAGTAGAATAAAGAAGACTGAAGAAATCCAAGACTTGAGCAACACATCAGAAGAAACTGATTCAGTATCACCTGGCCGAGGGGGTGATGAAAAAGTAGAAAAGACAAATGGTAGAGAAGATTAGCAGAATCAAGGCGAAGTAACACCACCTAAGGATCCTGTTGATGAGGCTGATCCCTTGAAGAAAAGGAAGGTTTCCCCCATGAAACCCACTTCTCGAAAGAAATATAAAGCCGCCTTGACTAAGATGTAGATTGTGCTCACTGTACATAAATTTGACTTCATCATCGTAGCTGTAAACGACTCCTCACAGAAAATCTTGTAGAAACATGAAGCCAAGAAGGAGGAAATGTATGACAGAATCGAGTTTGAACTCAGAGGGGTACAACAGGCCCTTCAATCCAATTGCGTAGTATCCACTGCGCCCCTGCCATCAAAATAACTAGAGTTGGGAGTTGAGCCTGCCCAACTCCGCAGACTTACTGATGCGACCGAAGCTCACCTTCATCGAGCACAAGCTGAGAAATACCAGGCCACAAAAGCCCTGAAACAAGCCTAGGAAGAAATGGTAGAACAACACAAGATTGTACAATAGGAGAAGGATGCCCTTCAAGTGAATTTCGAAGAAGAGAGAGAGCAGATCCAGCAGGAGAAAGAAAATTTGCTCGCGGAGCAGGTTGGATTAAAAGAAGAAATCAACAGAGCACTTTGCTCTGTGACGGGCTTGGAGTAGAAGGAGGAAGAACCAGTAGAGCATCAAGTAGCACAACTCATAGAAGTTATCCAGTAGCTACAAAAAATAATAATAGACCTAGAGCTACGAACCGTGCCCAATACTCCATAGGATGTGCGATACCAAAGAGAAGCCACTGCTCAAAGTGCAGTTGAGAGAATCAAGGCCCTTTCCATGGAATGCAAACAACTAAGTGATCATAGTGCATAGGCTTATGATCAACTCACTGAGGACCCTGAATTGAAGGCACTGGAGTCACATCTCCAAGAGGAAAAGCAGCAAGCAGAAACAATACAGGCACAGTTGAAGCCCCTATCAGTCATTGAGAGGATGAAGTGATCCCAAGAACAATGCACTTCTCAACAGAAGGTCCACACCATTCAAAGAAAAGTCATGGAAGTGACTCAGAGGCTCCAACCAATACAGGATGAGGCTTGTCAACTGTTCGCAGAGATTGAAGGCCGAGGAGAAGAATTGGAGTAGGTCGTTAGTGTAGCCGAACAACGCTTAGAGGGACCTGTCAATGAAGCAGTTGTCCAAGAGGTCATCGAGCATGAGGCCTTGGTGCAACAACAGGTCGAAGCATCTCGAGACAAGCTCGAGGATTTTGAAGGAGATCTACCCAAATCAGAGTGGCTCGGGATGAGTCACAAGTGAGTGCTGGGGGCCTGTTGTCCCTTGACCAAGTTTTGGGGATCTTTGATCATGTTTTATCTACTTTTGGGACTTCGACAGGATATCGAAGGTGGAGCGCAAGTCGAAGCGGAGATCGCAATATCTTGGCCCCCTTTTAGGGATTTTTGGGTTTTGGGCTTATGTAATGGGTATGGGGATATCATCCCATGGGTTTACCCATGTTTAGGCCCGATTTTGTAATGTATAAATATATGTCTAGGTGATGTAAGAAAGGGACATCTATGTGGTGTATGTATGCTAAGTGAAAGATATGGTAAGAGGCTTTGTGCGTAGATACTTGCAGAGCTAAGTGCAAGTCATCTATAGTGCTTTGTGTGCAAACTGCGTAAGGCTCTGTGCTTGGACCTAACTTGGGGAAGGAGGATCTAGCGAGGTGTGMAACTCTCTTGTCCTCTRTAGAGTTGGTTTTGAGGCTTTGTGTGTGTAATAAGATTGAAAGAAGCTAATAAAGAGGACGAAGAGTTGGTGGACGTAGCCCCAGGGTGGGGGTGAACCACATACATCCTGTGTTATGGTTGCTTTGTGCCTTATGTTGTGATATTGTTGATAGGAATTATGCTTAGTGCTTTATGTATGTTAACTAGATTTATGAATTCTTAGTGCTCTATCTATATGGATGAATGCTAGATCTAATATGTTTCTTTATGCTAAGTGTTTCTAGATGTTAAATCTAGTTGAATACTGTGATGCTCTGTAATTAGGGTTGTTTGCGCTGTGAAATAAGATTAAGTACTGATGAATAGTGACTGCTAAGTTCTCTATTAAAGTATTATAATCACATATCAATGTCCCAGCTAAGGTTGCAGACATCTGAGTCCTACAACCACCCCTGCCTCTACCTCGGGTGAGACTTCATCTGCTTCGTAGGTGTTGCCGAAAGGGCCGGTAGTTAGGGTTTTGTTGGTGCGCTCTTGAGTGTTGAACCCTGGGTCTGCTCCTGTGCCAACACTTACTATCGTTTCATGGACTCCTATGGCCGATTTTTATTTTCACGCAAATTTTTTGTCACTACCTTTCTGACAGTATCTGCGAAGTACTTCATTCATATTTGTCACACAGAGAGGGTGTTGTTGTTTATTACCGCACACGTGAAAAAAATATATACTGGCATCATGACAACATCCCAAATCATAAGAAATAAGGTGAGAAGTGGTAGGGCCATCAGGTCTTAGCCTCAAGACCTGGCATTAATAAATGAAGATCCAGAAATCGGGGCATCTTTTGAACAGGTCGGATGTATGTGCTTTTGTGAAAAGATCAAAGGGTACAATGTGAAGCTGGCTGAATAGTTCACCCTCAATTTTAATGGGTTCCACGTGACCATTGCGGGAATCACCTTCCGAGTGACTGAGGAAACTATGCCAGCTGCGACAAAGATCCCTCCAAATGGTGAAAAGTTGTTTAAAGGMATACCTTTAGACATTTTTTGCTATGAATACTTTATCAAGTTGAACTGACTAAATGGGAAAATCGGAGCAGGAATTCCAAGACATTACCTCCAAGAGCCTTTCCAAAAGCTCCTAAAGGTAATCAAAAGGTATTTTACCTGTGAAGGAAGGTTTGACAGAGTGTACCCATATCACATCAAGATTCTGATGCACTTCATGACAGGGAAAAAACCTTTGAATCTACCTTTCTTCTTGCATCGAAGCTTGGAAAGAATGGAAGACAGTTCCCATGAAGAACTAAAGAGAAAGATTGGAAATGCTCTAATATTAGCCATGCCCAATTTATGATGACCATTTGAACTAGAAACAAATGCAAGCAAGCATGTTTTAGGGGTGATGCTTCTGCAAGGATGGTTGTTGTGTTACCATTCAAAATTATTTCATGGAGCAATGGTCGACTACCCCACATATGATAAATAACTCTTTGTTGTTGTGCAAGTAGTGAAGTAGTGGAATCATTATCTCCTGGGGAAAGAGACCATCATACACATAATATTGTCCCAAGTCTCGAAGACAAAAACATCTCTAATCATGTTAATGCTTCTTAGGGTTGAGAACAAGGTTGTCTCGATGAAGGATTTTCCTTCGTGCAAAGGATGGAGGACCACCATAATGAATGTTCATTAAAAGACAAACCAAATATGAGATTTTGTGTTCCATTGATAGTTCAAGACCTTGTTTTATTATAGTACTTTATTAATCCATTTGGTGCATGAAACCTCGAGGTTGGATGTGTATTACGAGGATTTCCATATATACCCTCAATGATGAATTGATGATGGAATAAAGTGGGTGTGTGAGTCAAATTTGAGTCTAGAAACCCTCCCATATCGTTAAGGCATGTGAATAGTCCATCCATGTCAAATTTCAATGCATTCAGAAACAGTTTGAAA
>JASDQU010252808.1:0-12260 GCA_032191745.1 Picea mariana
GTTTAGCCTTAATTCCTCCTTATTTCTCCATCTGGTTCCCTGTTTGTGCCTGACTATAGTCTACGGGAACATATAGACTACTAAGTCACTCCCTGCTGGCCTAATCTTGGGGATGGGACATCACATGTTTCTCACTGAGAAGAGGTTAGTTAAGGCATCGTACATCTTCTTAAATGAGTCAAGATGAGAGATGTAGGGTATCAAGTGGTCTTTTACAGAGTCCACTATGATACTCATTGCATTGATGTCATTATCCTTGAACTTCTCCATAATTGCGACGTTCTAAGGTTCCTTCTCTTTTCCTTCCTCAAACTGTGGTTCCACGATCTTTCCTTTCACGATATCCAACACTTTATTCTTGGAAAGGATGAGGTCAACCCTTGTCTTCCAGGTTCTGAAGTTAGAAGCCCCTTATCACTTGTTTTCTGACTTCATAGAGTAAGTCATGACTTCTTTGACTTGGTCAACCTTTGATTTTGACCAAAAACTCAAACTTGGCGTCTAAGCTTGTTGATAGTACCAGGAGGTGTGCTAGGTTAGGGTGCACTAGGATATCCAGAAATCAGGTCAATCTCTTCACTTAAGGTGCCTCAACAAGAGGGTTAGGGTTTCGTTGTTGCAGCAAAAACTTTGACTGCAACTACAACTATAACTGAGCAAATCCTCCCAATCTATCTTCTAGCGGTTAGATTGTCCAAAGATAGTGTGGGCCCATAACCTGTTAGAAATAATAGATGTGCTCGTTTAACCATAGACAATATAGCAATATTGTCACCCAACCATAGGCCGAAGCCACCCCCGAGCACCTTAACCTTGATAGAGAATGATTCTGGAAGCAAACCCTAGGCCTAATAGCCAATCAATGTACCATACCTCTCTCCAGGGCTAGCATACAAGGAAAAAAGTCCAAACCATAACCAATAGAAAGTCCAAGCCTAAACCGAGAATACAAGTTGCAATAGCTGCAACTGCAGCTACTCTCCAAACTTGCGCACTTATCCAATTTTTGCAGTGCACACTCTTTCATTTTTGCAGTTACGAGCTGTGTGTACCAAATGAGATGTGGCGTCCTGTATTTATACTGTTTCTCCTTAGCTGTCTGGGCCGACTTCTCATTTTGGAGGTTAAACACTCAATAATAAATATTCTCTTGAGTCGACTTGCCTCCTAGGGTTATTATCCATGCTTTAGGGTTTCTTCTTGCTTCCCGAAATATTCTATTCTTGTCAGAGTTACACATGGAGGTTAATACCTCCCACAGCTACCATAATATCAACAAGTTAGGTGTAGTTCAAGTGGATGAGAGAAATGTTTTGTTTAATTTTTTCTGAAATCCGGTGAAAAAAACAATGGAAAAACAAATAGATAGAGAAGAAAATATTGACCAAATCAAAATCCTTGTGATAAACATAATTATGTAACAGAATGTATAAATAAGAAGTGATATAAACATGTCAGTTAGGTGTAGTTCAAGTGGATGAGAGAAATGTTGCTATCCTCTCCGAATTTAGTTCAAATCTCATTATGTGACATACTTTCTTAGTGAACCAATTATTAACTATTAACTTTGTTATCTGCAATTCCTAGGGATAACTAAGGAGATGATGTATTGAAGCCTTCAGGTTGCAAACATGGAGTACCAAGAGACAGCTTGACCAGCAGTGTCAACTTGTACATACATAGACCCACCTCGCCACCATAGTTCCAGGTTCATCACGACGATATCCACCACATCAGTTGGCTTCGAGAAGACATTGGGTCTTTCTCCATGAGGTACAAGCCATGTATTATGGTGAGTGTCATTTCAATATTTGAGGCATTCGAGTTTGTGCATTTTAAATTGCTTTTGATTATGTAACGTCTTCTTGGAAATTATGCTCTTTGCCTTGTTTCACTTTGGTGGTTAACATTGCCCCCTAGTAAGTGGGTCACCCTTGGGGATAGATTTGATACTGAGAGGTCCTCTTGACGAGTCATCGTGCCACTCCTGACCATACTTGTCATTTTCCACACTTCATCCCCTCATCTCCTTACCTTTTGGGATTTTCAGGTGTACTAACCCAAGAAGGGATTGTCCCTCATTTCATGGGAAGAAGGGGCTGAAGGATGAGATGCTTGTAGCTGGAAAAAGATAAAATACAATCATGAACCTTCTAGATGCTCGCCCAGGGATCCCGAGGACAATGAAATGTCTCTCATAAGAAACTTATGGGACCCGTGAAAAATAACTAATACAAAATGCCAACTAAGATGGAGCATGTGTGGACACTATTTTTCATGTTTAGGTAGAAGCCCCACACATGACATCAACTTGGGGAAGCATGATGTGACCAAGGTAGATTCAAGGTGGGAACTGTTTTTCATGCTTAGGTAGAAGCCCCACCTTGGCTTCAACTTGGAAACATCTTTAAAAGACAAAAGGCAATAAAAGGGCTTGGAAAAAAGTTGCATTGAAAACGAAGGTGCAACACACCCTCTACAAAAATACCCATAAATGAGATACTACAGTCGCTTGTATGTCATTAACCCCATGCCCAAGAGTCTTTCCCCCATCCATGTCACTTTGTCCACATGTCTTAGAGAGGTCCCCCCTTGGGAAACACCCCTAAACTTGAGGTATGATTCACCCAATAGGTCGCTTTGTCAACCCTCCCATACCTAAACTTGGCAAATTACATAGGGTCTTTGAGCACTTGTTTATTTTGATGAGGTGGTTTGGATGTACATGCTTAGATGGCTCTTTTATTGATTTGATTTACTTATCATGATGCATTTGACTTGATATCCTTGGAAGGTGCATTCATTGTCTTTGCAAGACCTAGTTGGTGGATAGATTTGGAAGAACAAACCTAGCTTGGGCTTCCTTGGGGCTTGAAGCCCACAGGTTGATACCATGGCCCATACACCGGACGATGATGCTAGCCTTTGGAGACCTGAGGAAACACCTCAAAGGACCTTTCCCAACCCTTTGCTAGCCCAATGATTTTCTCTTAAGGCTAAAAGGTCACTTTTGAGGAGCTCGACGTCACCCTAGGGCTGGGATTGTGGTGGTGGTGGTGTTGTTGCTTGACACTTGACACGTTTTGATGGGATAAAGCTTGGTTTGGAAGAGGAAGACCTAGCACTTGAGAGGCAAGCCCTAGAAGGCCCAACGACTTCCATCTTCTACTCCAACGACTTGCAAAAGGTGCCAAAACGTCACCCTAGAAAAGGGATGACATCACTTTAGGGTTTCTTATGTGCATTTTTAAAGTTAAATTTGAATTTTATAATGTAAAGAGGCAAAGTAAGGGTTGTTGGCCCCTTACTTTGTGGTTTACCCTAAAATTAAGTCGACAAACACTTTTAGTAGGATTTGTATAAATAGAGATCACTTCTATTTCATTTTTATTATAGCTCTCCCATTGTGAGAAGACTACTTGGCTGAAATTTGCGCCCCTCTTGGACAAATTCACTCTCTCTCTCTTTTTTGATATGGTTTCTATCTTGTCTAATGAAGTGAAGTGGTGCGCTACTCTTTGAGGCTCTTTCTCTTTGCTTTGGTAATGAAAATTTCTTGGTAACTAGGGTTTTGTCTTGGAATTTCTTGCAATTGGTAAGGAAAATCTACACTTTGTTAGGTTTCTTTCTTGCTCCATGCTTGTTATTGGATAGATCCTTGGAGGTGTATAAGGATTTACAACCTCCACCAAGTTTTATCATTATTGTTTGTTGAAAAATCTATTGCAAAGGTTGCTAGGAGAAGTAAAAGGGTTTACACCCTCCTAGACTTTACCTTGTTAGGTTGCTATCTCAAGGGAGTAAAAGGGATTACACACCTTGAGGTTTAGTAGTCCTAACCTAATACAAGAAGACTCCACAACCCATTTGGCAAGGCACTAATCTTTTATTGCATTGGAGATAAATTGTTTGCATTAGTAAACATAATTTTGAGAGATATTGATTTTGTTCAAGTTGGAATATTTTCTTGATGCTTTAAGCTTGCTAAAGCCTCTACAACATCTATATTGGTCAAGTGGATTTTGAGCTATAGCTAACTAAAAGGTTCAAGCCCCATGGAATCCCATAGGTGGATTCCAAGGGCTTGAATGTCCGAAGAGAGAGATCAAACTTTGAAGGCCTAGAAGATGACTTGGACGACATAACCTTTCCCCCACATGCCAAATGTTTTTCCTAGGAGAGGCAAAACGTCACCTTTAGAGGCATGAAGTCACCTAGAGCAGTTAGGGTTTGGTGGTGAGGTTGATATGCATTGGCACAAGGACGTTTTGAGGTATTTGAAGCTTTGACCATGAAGGAAGTGACTTGGATGCTTGACATATGTAGCTTTGGGAAGCCTTTCTACACTCCTCCATCACCAACTTTCTCGTAGTGCCAAAACGTCCCGTAAAGGGGAGACGTCTTTATAAACTAGGGTTTCCTTTGTGCAAAAAGTGAAATTAACGTGAATTGTTTATTATTACTTTGTAAAAAGGGGCAAGATTAGGGTTGTTGATCCCTATTCTTGTGTTTTACCCTGTTGAGTTTTCACTATGCTAGGCTCAAGCATGAGGTTTATTTGATTTTAGCATTTACTTGAACCATAAACAAATGCAGCTACACAATTTACAAGTGTTGCAATAACCAAGATCAAAAGAAGAAGTACCATGCACAAGAACACAAGAAATATCTTGGGAAACCCTTCTACTCAAGTGAAGAAAACCCAACAATCCTTTGCTATATTCTCAAGAGAAGATCCCCAAACCATAAAACCCTAAGTCACACAAGAGGGTGCTCTACAACCTTGAACTTGCGCCCAAGAGAGGTGCACACTTCAGCCCTAGAATGTACTTGTTGAAATTCCAAAATTACATGTGTGAGTGTGTGTTTCCTCAATGGGGAATCACCTCTATTTATACTAGACCAGACACAGCAAAAGGTGTGTCTGTTGGCACAGCAGGGCCGACCTCAATAACTCAGAAAATAATTAATTATAACAATAAAAATTAATTATCTTTCACATATGGTAGGTCTGACCTGTACCCTCTGCATCACAATTAGGGTTACAGGTCAATCTTACACTTAGACAATATAGCAAGGGATCCACACGTCCACTAGTGCTCAGCCACTAGGGACACGTCCACCTGTGCTCAGCCACAAGGACATCATACTCAACAGAATCATCTGGAGTACCACATCGTCTCATCTTTCACACAGAGGAGAACGATACACCCATCACATGCACACACCCAACCACTGGGGGAAGACTCAACTCTCTAGAGGAGAATGATGCCCCAACCACTTGGGGGACGACTCAACTCTCACACAGGGGAGAACGATGCCCCATCACGTGGGTATGCCCAACATTGGGCTCCCTCTCAGGTCGAATCAACTCAGTCACAGAGGAGAACGTATCTTGGAGGATGTCTCACGAAGTTGCAATCATCAACACTCCCTCTCAGCTAGGGAGGCATTCTCTGTTAGGCCAAATCTCTCATGTAAGTACTCGAACTTCGTCCCAGCAAGCGGTTTGGTGAAGATATTTGCAATCTGCTCCTGTGTAGGAATGTATTGCACGTGTACTGCTTTCCTCTGCACCATGTCTCTGATATAATGATATTTTATCTCAATGTGTTTCGATTTATTGTGAGACAAAGGATTCTTAGAGAGCTTCACACAACTTTGTTTATCACAACGAATAATGGTAGAATCCATCTCATGATCAAATAAATATGTCAGGAGCTTGTGAAGCCACACTGCTTTGCGGACTTCCATACTCAACGCTATATACTCTGCTTCTATGGTACTCAAAGCCACAGAGCTCTGTTTCCTGCTGCACCAGGAAATCATGGCAGACCCCAAGGTAAAACAATAAACGGATGTGCTCTTCCGGTCCACTGTGCTCCCTGCCCAAGCTGCATCAACATATCCCTGTAAACTCATTTCTACATTGGAGGCATATCTCATGCCATATCCAACTATGCCTCGTAGATATCTCAATACATGCTTCGTTGCTATCCAGTGAGTCTATCTCGCCTGACTCATGAACTAAATAAGTACACTCACTGCATAGCATATATCAGGTCTGGTGTTAACTAGATACATCAATGATCCAATCAGCTATCGGTATAAATGTGGATCAATCTTGCCTGAATCGGTAGAAGCATCGTTCATTTTCTTCAAATCCATCACCATCCGTTAGGCATGGATTTGCAGTCTGTCATACCGAACTTCTTCAATATATCCATTATATATTTTCCTTGACTCGGGAAAATCTCATCAGTCCTCTACCATACTTCTAGTCCCAAGAAGTAGTGCATCATACCCAAATCCTTCATCTCGAATTCAGAAGTCAATGCTCTCTTGCATTAAACAATAAGTCTTTCTGAACCGGTGAGGAATAAGTCATCAACATACAAGACCAAGATCAGGCACTCGTCTCCAACAATATGATAATGTAGGTTTGGATCAGAAACACTCTTGTTGAAGCCCAAACTCATCAAGAATCCATCCATCTTCTTGTACCAAGAATGAGGTGCCTACTTTAGTCCATACAGGGCTTTCTTCAACCTGCATACATGAGATTTATGTATCACGAATCCCTCTAGCTGCAAATCTCTCTTTGTATTTCTCGATACTTCCATCGGCTGTATGATTTATCTTATAGATCCACTTGGAAGTTTCCCTTCTATTCTTGGAACAATATCCCACACATCATTCTTCATGATGGACTGATACTCTTCTGCCATGGCATCTTGCTATACCTACTGACCGGCTGCTTCTCCATGAAAAGAAGGCTCAGTATCAATGATGTGGCTCATGGCTAAAAAATAGCTAGAAAATCTCTTTGGTTTCTTGCTCTCTCAGAATGTGTCTCGAGGAGTTGCATGTCCCTCTGCCTCCTGCAGAGTTTTTCGAGCCCACACATTCCTTTTATGGCCTACCGCAATGTCTCTAGGGATATCAACTGGAACAATGGTTATCTCCCTCTGAACCGCTGAAGGGGGAGAAGGTATTGTCTCTCCCTTCTTCTCAAATATTTTGACTCCCTCTGAAGTCTTAAGGATAGACATCTTCTTTTTTTTTGTTGCTAACCTGGAGACATCTCATGTCTTCTCATGTCCTCTACTAACTCTACAGTACTGTGTTGGCCTCTCGTACTAGGATAATAATCAACCAAGAAAATTTGGACTCCCGTACTAGGGATAATGGTCCAAGACAAGAGGGCTCCCACACCAAGGATAATAACCTTCATTATCAGAATGCAAGCAACTACAAGTTAATGATTAAATCAAATAAGGAATTTAGTACAAAACTTACCCTAGTCTATATGTCAAAAGCCNATAAGGAATTTAGTACAAAACTTACCCTAGTCTATAGTCATGCACCATTTTGTATTTGGTCCTCCTGAGAAAGGTCAGAGGAAGAAATCCTCATCTCTCATGTCTTCATCTCTCTGAGGTGGGTCTGGATCCATGTCAGCAGTGGAAGCATATTTTCTTCCTCTCTTCTTGGTAGGACGATTTCTCACAAAGTCTCCATACTTATCACATCTAAAGCACTAGATTTTTGACATGTCTTTTCTATGATCATAACCTAAAGCTAATGAAGTATTCTCGTCTTTGAATGTTTGACTGAAGTTTCTTTTATTTATTTCTCCTTTCTTTGTATGAAGGGCAAGAGCATGATTGTCATCATGAGGGGAGTCTTCCACTCCTCTAGCTATAAGTTTGATTTCTTCTCGGGTACACTTTGTCCATAGACGATCAAAAGTAGGTAGTTGTTCTCTACCATTGATACTTTGAAGAAATGGTTCCCAATGTTTTGGAAGAGCATTGAGAGTGGTCAAGACAATTTCTCTATCTGATATGATTTCTCCAATGGCACCTAGCTGATCTCTGATCTCTGACATCTTCATGAAGAAGATAACAACGGTGTCACCTTTTGTCATCTTGATATTTTGAATTTGGCCCTTCAATGTAAGAGCTCTGAGGGTGTTGTTACTCTCAAACATATTCTTCAATGCTTCATACATTTCATAAGTTGTCTTCAGGTTGGCAATACAAGGTAGGAGATGATCTCTTACTAAGTAGATGATTATCTTCCTTGCCTTGATGTCATCTTCCTTCCTTTTTTCCTTCTCTTCATCGGTAGTTGTCTCTGGTAAAGCCTTTTGTATCACACTCAATAGGTCTTCCTCTTCAAGGGTGATCTAAAGTCTTGAATTCTAGGAACTGAAGTTGCTTGATCCATCAAGCCTATCTTCCACCAAGGTTATGTTCATCGTATTTTCAAATTCTTCACAAACCCTTACCAACTGGGCTAGGAAACCTAACGACTAGGCTAGGCTATCCATCTTAGGTTTCGTTGAGCTTATGACTACCAACAATAAGCCTTGAAAGTCATAAAAACACTAGTGAGCTGAAAAGCTCCTTCAATGAGCTTCAGAAACCCTAAAACTGAAATTTCTGCAGAAAATTGCGAAACCCTAGGGCCAAAAATCCAAAATTCTCGGAATTGCAATATGAGAGTTGTTGGAGGTGCGTTGAGAGAGGCCGTACACCCCCATGCAATTTTTAGCCCCAACGTTTCAGTATTAAGTGTCAGAACACCCAAAAAAGGAGAGGGTCGTATGGTTTTCTAGAAACCCTAGGAGGGTCATACGGATTTCAGAAAAGAAGACAACTGGCTTTGTAGGCTTGTGTAATGGATTCTTCAAGAACTATGCTTTGATACCATGTTGAATTTTCACTATGCTAGGCTCAAGCATGAGGTTTATTTCATTTTAGCATTTACTTGAACCATAAACAAATGCAGCTACACAATTTACAAGTGTTGCAATAACCAAGATCACAACAAGAAGTACCATGCACAAGAACAAAAGAAATATCCTGGGAAACCCTTCTACTCAAGGGAAGCAAACCCAGTAATCATTTGCTATATTCTAAAGAGAACATCCCCCAACCATAAAACCCTAATGCACACAAGAGGGTGCTCTACTACCTTGAAACTTGCACCCAATATAGGTGCGCACTTCAGCCCTAGAATGTATTTGCTGAAATTCCGAAATTACATGTGTGAGTGTGTTTTCTCAATGGGGAAATCACCTCTATTTATACTAGACCAGACACAGCAAAAGGTGTGTCTGTTGGCACAACAGGGCCGACCTCAATAACTCAGAAAATAATTAATTATAACAATAAACATTAATTATCTTTTACATATGGTGGGGCCAACATGTACCCTTTACATCGCAATTAGGGTTACATGTAAATCTTACACTTAGACAATATAGCAAGGGATCCACACATCAACTACTGCTCAGCCACTAGGGACACGTCCACTTGTGCTCAACCATAGGGACGTCATACTCAACAGAATCATCTGGAGTACCACATCGTCTCATCTCTCACACAAAGGAGAACGATACACCCATCACATGGGAACACCCAACCACTCAGGGACGACTCAACTCTCTAGAGGAGAACGATGCCCCAACCACTTGGGGGACGACCCAACTCTCACACAGAGAATAACGACGCCCCATCACATGGGTATTCCCAACACTGGGCTCCCTCTCAAGTCGACTCAACTTAGTCACAGAGGAGAACGTATCCTAGAGGATGTCTCACGAAGCTGCAATCATCAACATACCCTAAATTATGTGGAAAAACTGTCTTAGTGACATTTTGTATAAATAAGAGATCATAAAATCTCTTTTGAACATAACTCTCCCTCTTGTGAGAGGTACTTGGACTGAAATTTTTGCTACACTTGGAGTATCTTGCCACTTGTGCTATGGATTGATGTCTTTTGTTTATGGTTATTGATGATGATGATGCGCCATCTTTTGGAGGTCACTTCTAGCTTATTGTGGAGGTTTACTTTGGCATGTTATAGGCTTTTCTTGGATTGGTATGGTTCTTTACTTTGTTATTATCATTGGTAATTCAAGTTAAGGTTGTTTTGGATAAGGCTAGATAGGGAGTATAAGGATATACACCCCTATCCTAGTTTCCACCATAATTATCAAGCTTATAAAATTGTTTGCAAGGGTTTTGTTGAGGAAGTGAGGATTTACACCCCTCAATTTCAAACCCTAACTAGGCTACTTGCCTTGGGAAGTAAGAGGATTTACACCCTAAGGGTTTAGTAGTCCTAGCTCTTTCTTTAAGACCCCATTAACCCATAACTAAAGGCATTAATCTTGCATTGGAGAAACAAAATATTGCATTGGGAAATGCAATTTCTTGTCATATTTACCTTTTGCAACTTGGATTGTGTTCCTTGTGCTTAGAGCACCTCACAGTCACTAGGGCGTCCCCATCAAAGGGATAGTTCTTGCTGCTATTACAAATTTTCATCTTCATCCATTAGGGTTGCTGAAACCCTAATCAAATTGTTTGAATAACTCTCTAATCAACCACTAGAATTTCCCCAAAGTTTGAACTTTGCACACTTACACTTCTTGGTCTAACGCACTTTTTGGAAAAGGTTGGAGGAGTTTTAGGGGCTGATTTTATTTTTGTAATACATTGATTGTTATAGCCATAAGGCTGATATAATTTTCTGCAGAAAGTGTTTCCAACAGCCTTGTCTTTTCATGCTAGAATCTTGGTCTTTTATCTCGAGTTTTGCTTGTATTTAGTTAGTCTTTCTCTTGTATATTTCACTTGATTTCTTGCATTCATCTTGCAGCTTATGATGTCATTTTATTGCTTATATACATTGTTACTAACAGCTTCTATTAGGGAAAGCAAGCTTAACTTGCTTGTCCAATTGGTTATATTGCATCATATCCTTGTTTTTCTTGTGTCTTAGGCAGGTACTTCACCATCAGTAAGTCACTCAACGCATTTGGTAACCCTTGGAATTTCCCAGGACTCCTTTACAAGACCTTCATACCATTTAGAATTGACCTTTAGGGACATCCTCTCCATCTTCATCCTTTTCCATCTCATTCCCCCTAGGGTCACCAGGATTCCCCCCTTGAGGTGACTACCTCACCTCTACAGTGACAGGGACACCTGCCTAAGGTGACAATGGGTAGGTTCCCTCCTAGTTGTCTTCAATTGGTGGTTGGGTCAGGATTTTCCCAACCTACAACTTGTGTGATAACATTTTGGCTTCGTTCCGAGGGAGGATTTTGAATCCTTTTCCGAACCCTAACGACACTTTGGAAAGCTATCCCAAAGCCTCTCCCCTAGCTTTCCTGGCGACTCCACCTTCCCAGAACCCACTTTTTCCTTGTTCCCCTTTCCCTCCTTTGATGAGCATTGAGCTCATCTGGCGACTCCATTGAGGTATTGCCCTAAATGATGGAAACATGGATCTGTAGTGTTTTCATGAAGCATACAAGGCCTTGGATATTGAAGCTATTGAGGGATACCCAAACAAGTGCGCAATAAACCAATTTTATGTACTCCCAAAGTTCAATGGTAATCCATTGTCGGTCGTGGCACACATTGTTGAGTTTACCAGATGTATCTACTATGCGAGTGTACTATATGAAGATGTATGCCAACGATTGTTCATGCTATCCTTGGGAGATGAACAAAGGGATTGGATCAAGCATTCTTGCAAGCCAAGAAGTATATCTTCTTTGACGATCCTCATCAGAGAGTTCCTTAAACATTGGGGACAAGAAGCTCAAAGTCTTGAAGATACAATTCAGGACCTAGACAGCGCTTTTTTGAGAGAGTTTTGACCTTGACCTTATTAAAGGCTTGAGAGAAACGCATATTCCAAAGTTTGTTGAAACAACAAGTGAAAGACAAGAAGTTGACAAGAGCAATGAGGAAAGTTTTGAGTACCTCAAGTAAAGCACAAAAGAAGTTTGCAAGTTTTGTAAACAACCGATAGAACTTTATCCTGGCAAGGACTTTCTAGCTAAGTTTTGTCAACAAAGAGAAGAAGAGTTTAGCACCATCATCGAAAATTATGAGGAAAGGCCTACCTTAAACTCATCCTAGGAAGTGGCCATTGCATATTATGAAATAGATTCATTATACGATGTTGTAACCGAGAAGTATGGGTACGAGGAAAATTTCCCAAATGACGATGACCCTCTCTGCATGCCCGAGGAAGTCTACAAAATCATTAGAGATCAAGATCAAGACTATGAATTCTTTGATCCTATTGAATATGACCAAGACTTGGTTGAAGAAAGTTTTCAAGTAGATTTCAATGATGAAGACCCTGATGAAGTACAACATCCAGATGGGGAGACTTTGATATCCGTGCTCCTGCTTGACAAAGATTATATCGTTTAGCCTTTTTCT
>JASDQU010252811.1:0-11024 GCA_032191745.1 Picea mariana
ACTAGTTAGTAACCTCTTAAGCTCAATGAATGCACTATCACATTCTTCTGTCCATTCATACCCGACCCCCTTTCTCTGCAAAGTGGTGATGGGTTTCACTATTTTTCATAATCCTTCCACAAATCTCTGATAATAACCTACTAGCCCCATGAAGCTTCTCATTTCATGGACATTTTTCGACACTGGCCACTCCATAATGGCCATTACCTTTTTTGGGTCCATGGAGATTCCTTCACCGGAAATGATATGACCTAAATAGTGGATGTCTTTCTGGAAGAAGGAACACTTTGACAACTTCCCATGCAATTTGTTCTCTCTAAGGCAAGACAACACCACTCGTAAGTGTTCCTCGTGATCTCTTTCCTTTTTGGAATAGATGAGGATGTCTTCTAGAAATACTTGTACAAAACGGTCTAAGTACTTTCGGAATACTCCGTTCATGAGGCTCATGAATACTGCTGGTGCATTGGTCAATCTGAAAGGTACTATGAAAAACTCATAATGTCCAAACCAAGTTCGAAAGGAAGTTTTTGGGATATCGCCTTCCTGAATCCTTAACTGGTGATACCCTGATCACAAATCAATATTTGAGAATACTACTGCTCCTTTCATCTGATCGAAGAGGTCATCTATTCGCAGCATTGGGTACCTATTTTTCACTGTAGCATGGTTCACATCCCTGTAATCTATACATAATCGTAAGGAACCATCCTTCTTCTTTACAAAAATTACTTGTGCACCGCAAGGTGAGACACTGGGCCTTATTATCCCTAAGTCTACCAACTCTTTCAACTGCATTTGCAACTCACAAAGTTCCAGCGCTGTCATTCGATACGGAGTCTTGGAAATTGGTTCTGCACCAAGTTTTATCTCAATAGTAAAATCAAACTCCCTCTTAGGAGGTAACCCTGGTAACTCGTTCGGGAAAACATCCTTAAATTATGACAATACCGGGTACTGATCCAATGAGGGTCCCTTCCTCTCATTCATTTCTTCCACTACATATAGTCGACACCCTTGCCTCACGCATCGCTTAACCTTCATAGTTGAGATAAAGCATAATGACACCTTTCTCCGTACACCCTGGATCTCTACTCGTCTTCCTTCATCGCCGACACAAAGTACCCTTTTTGTGAAACAATCTACCAAAGCTTGATGAGCTTCTAACCAATCCATTCCAATGATTAGGTCATATGCCCCAAGAGCAGTAATGTAAACCTTCAACCTAGTATTACACACTCCCAGGTCTACTATACAATTATCGACACTAGGTCCTACTGCTTGTTTTTCCCTCGAAGCCATCTTGATTTGTTTAAAGTCATCATGCTCGTAGGCTGCCAACCCACTCTTTTCTAATGCAGATGGTGAAATGAAACTATCTGTAGCACTAGAATCAAATAAAATCTTTACATTGATATGATTTAGCATACCTGATGACTCCACCACTGTGGATTGATGTTTGGCCTGGCAATTATTAACCATTGCGTAAATCTGGTGGCTGCTACTTGCTCTTCCCATCGAGGCCTTTCCTTCTCTATGGACAAATCCTGATTGTAACTCTGGGTAGTCATGCTGGTAATGGGGTCCTTTTCACCCCCAACAGATAACATGGGATTGAACCTATGCTGCTATGCATTTTTATGTGACTGTCTCTGAAATGATTTCCTTCCCCTGTAACCCCTGCCCCTACTAGTTGCTCCCTGAGATGGTTGTGGACCTACCTTCGTTGTTGGTGATGAACAAGATGCTGCACTTCCTGCCATTGAAATCTCTGTGGCTACTATCCTTGGTGTAGCTCTATTACCATGTGGAGGTGGCCTTGATCCCCTTTCCATGGGAAATTTCCTAGGGGCCTTCCCTACGAATCCAGAATGATGTTGAAAGGTCACTCTTGTACCTTCAGTTAAGTTCATGCATTCCTCTGCATAACACACATTTTCCATAGCTTTCGCTACTGAAGATGGTTTCCACATCCGCACCATAGCCCTTATCCTAGGGTTCAACCCATAGACAAAGCATTTTTCCTGTCTTTGGTCATTATCCATATATGAAACATATTTGACCAATTCCATAAACCTAATCTCATATTCTTCTATGGTTCGGTTTCTCTATACTAAGGCATGAAATGCTCCTACTTGTTATTCCTCGTAGTAAGTTGGCAGATATTTCCTCTGGAATCTCTCTTCAAAAAGTTCTCAAGATACGGTGTCTGGGGTAAGATGCAGTTGCCTTTCTAGGTTGCCCCACCAGTTCAAGGCACTGTCTCTCAACTAAAAAATCATTATCTTCACCTTTGAGGTGGATGCATAGTCCCTTAACGCAAAACACCTTGTCATGCCTTCCAACCATTCTTTTGCGCGTTCACTGGCGCGACCCCTGGCAAACTCTAGAAGTTTGATCTTCTGCAGTTCTCTAGTGATGTCTTTAGGTGGAGGTCTTCCCCCTGAATCCCTCGACACTTATGGATTACCCATTCCAGATGGTGGGGGATCCACTTCGATCCCTATTGGTTGTCGCCCCTTTAAAGTCTCATTTATGGCCTCCAAAGAGCGCAGTATGAGAGGTAGTTCAAGCGATGGTGGTGGTGGCACTGGCGGTCCCTATGAAGATGCCCCTCTGCCTTGATTCCCTTGAGTCCTAACCATCCTGTATGATTTAACTTGCATCAACCAAATTTGTCAGGTTGAGTTCAAGGAAATTTCACATTTGCACAACTTAACTAGAAAACAGGGTTAGGCATAAGTTTTTTTTTACTTGTCTGTAAACAGATGTTACTCTCTTTAGGGGAGGTGGCTAGGTTAGGGCTAAAGCATTGATTTCTTTGCCTAAGAAAACTATTGACTCCCTCGCTTGGTAGCTATGCTAGCTTTTCACCATACTAGCCAATTTCTTTAACTTACCTGCCTAGTGCACATGAAGTCCCCTCCCATTTATCTTGTTCTAATTCCTTAAACCTTCAGTTTAAAACTAATTAATCACTTTAATTAGTTTAAATATGAATCATAAAATTAAATATAATTTAAACATTAATTACCAATGATTAATTATTTTTAATTAATCCTATTAATTATACTAATAAAATATACTCACTTACCTTGATTAATCCTTATCTTATAACATAAATATTTAATTTTAATATTTAAAACTTACAATATTCTTAAATAATTAAAGTTTAAGAAATTTTTTAAGCAATTTTTTTTTAAACTAAATCTAAACAATTTAATTATTTTTTTTTTAATAATTATAAATAAATAAATAAAAAGATAAACAAATTAAATAATATATATATAATAATTTACAATAATCAATAAATAAATAAAATAAATAAATAAAATAAAAGAAAATATAAATTAAATAAATAATTTAAAAACATTTTTTTTTTAAATAACTAAAGGGCGGGCACGCATGAAGCCCACGTGCCCTGCCCTTATTTCCCTCCCCCGCTTTCTTAACCTAACCCTACACCTCCCTCTCTTAATTTCCAAACCCTATGCCTTTCGTTAGCACTCCCTACCTACTCTGTCGTCTCTCCCTTTTGCAACAACGGCCAAGGTTTTCTTCTCCCTAACTCTGCAACTGCAGGCTCCTCTCTCGGTGGCTCTATGCTCGGCTATGAGCACTAGTTCTTGGGTTTTGTTTTTTGTTTTTGGTGCTGGTGTGTAGTGCACCTTACCTTGCCCCATGGGCTCCTCCTCGGTGTGGTTGTTCGCTTGGGTGCTCGACTGTTTGTTGTAGTTGTTTGCATGGGTGTTGGACTATTTGTGGTGGCTATTCTTTTGGGTGTTGGACTATTTGTTGTAGTTGTTCGCGTGGGTGCCGGGTTGTTTATAGCCCCGTAGGCTCCCTTGTGTGCATTCGATCTTGGGTGTTGGCGTATCTGCACCTTGTTGTTGTTGTGTGTTGGCTTGCTGGTTTGGTGTTGGCACTTGGGCGCATGCTGGTATATTGTTTCTTTATGCATTGAGAACTTTGAGCCACCCCTCGTATGCTATGGCACAGTTGAGGAAAGGTACAGGTGCCTTAGGGGTGAGCTTGATGGCTTGGGAGAAATCAATGGTAGCTTCATCAAATTTTTTCATGGAAAGCCTCATGCTCCCTCTGTTAGACCATACGTTGGCATTCTCGGGGTCTTCTTTGATGAGCTCCATGAAAATTCTCTTAGGATTCTCCAGATCACTGGTCATGGCAGCCCTGAGGGCCTCCTAGAGCTTGGTATTCTCCACATCTTTAAGCCTCGTGCACATTGAAACCGTGACCCGAGCCACAACCACTTGACCGTAGTTCTTTTGTGCGCAGAAGATCGCCGAGATAAGCCCCATCACGAGGCGCCTCTTGACGGTATGAGGGTTTTCTTAGAGGCGACGGGGTTAGAACTCTTGCTCGTCTTCACCATTGTGGACTGCAAAGCTCATTGGCTGGAGTTTGAAGTGGGAGCGTGTGGGGCTCGATCCTAGGGTAGTCATGGTCTGCCTAAGAAACTTATTTTTTTTATCTGTATTTCTTATTATAATTTCTTTTTCTTTTATCAGTTTCAGTACAGGATTCATTTGTGCATTTTGTGAGTTTTAGATAGATGTAGAGGGTTTGGTCTCTTGGCCACTGACCACTTTTCCTTGATCAACTGACAGGTTTAGTATAATAGGTCATTTGTTTATTGTGTAAGGAAAGAAAAATAATAATAATAATAGTAATAAAATAACAATGTAACATTTTATTTATTTATTTTATTTAAGAAGGTTAGCATGTAGTAGTACGTGGTGCAATGGTAAGGCGGTTAACTCCAGATGTGAGTCTTGCATGTTCGATTCCCGTTATTTATTTTATTGCATAGATCAATTATTTTTATATATAATATGATTATATATATATTTATTAGATTTTATCAATAATGCAACAAAACATATTTCTTCTATATGTATAACCAGACTCTTTTTCTTGTCTTTGCCATTTGCAGTTTAGGTAGAAGATGAATGGAACAAGGGATGTGTGGGGTCTTGTTTCCCTGCTACACTCACTCTTTTCTTTAGGGTTTCTAGGTAGTCCTCTTTGTGGGGTTTATGTATCATTTCTGAGCTATCTTTAGTTGTTTAAGGGTTGTAAATATAGGGTTTTAGTGGTCATTTTTGGTTAATTCTGGGTAGGTGGGTAGGCCCTTGGCCCCAGATTGTGAACTACAGTTATGATACCATGTGTAAGAACCTAATTTAACAAAGCCTAATAAAATTCATAAATTTAAACAATTAAGATTATTTCGATGTATAAGCAATAAGCAATTTCATTATTCAGCATATAAGCAGCAGAAATTTAAATTTACGAACAACATGCTAATAAATTACATAACCATCCACACAACACCACATAATCATGAAAATACATAAATAAAAATACCCTGGTTTGATGCTAAATTCTCAATCTTTGGTTGTCCTCTCTGCTGCTCTACCCAAACTCTACCCAAAATCGAATCTTCCTCCCTGCCAGCTAGGAACAGAACCTGTCTGACTCCCTAGCTCTAGGAATTCCATGAGGATTCCTGGCCCCCGAGCCCAAAACTCCCAGCAACCTGGTGCAGCCTTGTAGCAGTCCTACCAAACTCGAAAACCAGAAAAATATCCCACAGAAAATACAGTCCTCCTCTGCAATAATGCTCCTCTCCCAAATTTTCATAAAAATCTCCCGAAGGCCTCTGCCCAGTCATATCCCCCTCTCATTCACCGACTCCTACCCTCCTTTAATTCCACCCACCTTATCCCCCCATTAATTACTTTATCCCTCCATTTCTTACCTTATCCCTCCACTCAATGCTTCCTCCCCCTGCATACGTAAAGTTTTATAATAAATAAATAAAAATTATTAAGCTCTTAATTTATTACCCAAACCTTTAATGTGTTAATTAATTAATTAATCAATCAACATATATAAACAATTAATAAATAATTAATCAATTAATTAATATTATTAATAAATAATCATTGTTTAACTAAAATATATTAGGACAGTTAATTATTTAATTAATTATACTTGATAAACCTTCAGCAATCATTTAACTAGGGTTGTTACAACAATATGGTTGTATATTATGTACACATGAATGTATTTTATACTTTCAAACTGCTCTTGAAGTGCTTTAATTTTCTGTTGCCAAGGTCTGAGATAGATACAATTGAGGTTTGTGGCACCTTTAATCCAATCAATTGTAGCTTTGTAATCTCCAGCTATCATTAATCTTCTCAAAATAAGAGTTTTAGCCAAATGTAATAGGCCCCACAATCCTATAAGTTCTTCTTTCATATTCTTTCCCTCCCCTCTTGCAAAAAAAGACTTGTAGTTGTGAACATTGTTGATTTTAATATATAAACCAATGCCACACTTGTTTCCTGAGGTAGCCCCACCAAAATAGTTGATTGGAGAATCATCAAAATATACAGGATTTAGAATGTAATCCATCTTATCTGGCTTTATATCTTCTTGAATTTCTTGAACTGATAAAAATATCTTCTTTACAATGGTTGAGTCTTGTCTTTGCCAGTTTTCAAATAATATCTTGTTCCTGTATTTCCATATTCCCCATATCACCATGAAGGGGACCTTTCTCTTCTTTGGGTGTTTGAAAAAACAATTGTGGAAGCCTTACAATTTTGTATTTTTGGATATGAGGTCATCCCAAGTTTTTGTTTATGTCATAAAAGCTCTGGGAAGCATGCAATTGATGTAGGAGAAAGTTTTTCATGAGGGTGACAACATAAAACACTTCATGGGCACAGTTGTTGTTTTGAATGGTAAACTATCATACATAGCATTTGTGTAGCGAGGTCTTGCTACGCAAATGTTGTAGACTCATATGATTAAAAAAGACATCATGAGGTGAAAGGCATATGATTTTTGAGGTAAATACAAGTTCCTAGTCATTTGTTTCCACCTGGATCTGCACGAGTTACAACAAAATGGATTTTTCTACACAAATGTTGTAGGTAGCACTTGTGCAGCAGTAGCCCAAATTTGTTATGCAAAGGAGGCCAAGTTGTCCAATGATGCATAGGTTGACCTGAAATAATTTCCACATGTACTTGGTGATTCATCACAACAAAATGGTCAAATTTTTCAGAAGATACATGATTGTAATAATATGGTCAAAATCAAATATTCTATTTTTAGCAAATCATGTAGTAGTTGTTCTCTTTGAAGGAAACCAAATCCATAATTCTAGGAAGTAGTAGTCTGACTCCTAGTAGCCTAGTGTGGAAATATGCTCTTATATATTTTGATCATTTTCATGTGAAGGGGGCGAGTTGGAAGAAAGTATAGTCATTTTGATCCTTATTGTAATATTCTATGAATCTGAACAAAATACAAATGCAGAAATCCTGAACTTTTTATGAAAAATATTCTAATGGTGGTGGTCTGAACTCCATAGTCTTATTTTTGTATGGACATCTTTTGTCCTTAATTTCATATTCATTTTCTTTGTTTTAAATTGGATAATTAAAGGGTCTATAATTAATCTAATCGTGTTTTAGACTCAAGTGATTTAAACTATGTTTCTCTTCTTAACTAGGTCAATCTTTCATGGTGCTCTGATTCTGTTATATGTTTATTTTCCTCCTACACCCTACAACACCAAACTCAAAACTAAAAGTTCATCACCTAATTTATCCTTTGTTCCTTTGGAAAGTTCTACCTACCATCAGTGTTTTCATTCATTTTCAGTCGCCCAATGGTCGTTTTCATCTTGCCTAACCAAACCCCATTTTCGACTCTATCCTCATCAATGATATAGACATTGTACTGATTAGATAACTTGCCATTCTTGACTGAGCTATAAGCAAAGATCCCTCTCTAGGTTGGAAGGCCTAGCTTCCAGCCTATAATTTGGTTTGTGGTTACCTCTGTCACTTGCCTCCACTAGCAGGGAAATTTACAGAGTGATAACACGACAAAGGGGGTCAAATTTCAAAGCCCCTATGTCAGGTAATTGTGGGCACCATCGTCATCTGTTCATTGGTCATACACACCTTTCAGAGCTTATGAAACTCAGTTACGTCGCCTGTTTATGATTTTGTGCCCTGTACCAAATTCTTATTGTGTCACTAAATGGCTTCAACAACCGAGTTGCAACTCGCCACAACACCCAACACTTGCCTTGGATCGATGAAACACCAGTTCTGCTGGAATGATAACGTCAGATTCCATTACAGGGACCCCTCTCCTGTGATTTCATTTCCCAGAAAAGTGTTTGTTAGAGGATCTCGATAACTAGGGTTTAGCTCAATGAGGCACATTGTAAATCTACCATAGAGGGTCAACTTTCAAATCCCCTATGTCAGGATATTGTGGGCACCATGTTCATGTGGGTGTTGGTCATACACACCTTCTAGAGCTTACAAAACTAAATAATGTTGCTCGGTTGTGATTTTGTGGCCCAAGACCAAATTGTCATTGTGTCCCTGAATGGCTTCAGGATGCGAGTTCCAACTCCCCATAGCACCCAAACCTTGCCTCGGATCAATGAAATGTTAGTTCTGTTGGACTTCTAGCATTGGAATCCATCTTGGGGAACCCCTCTCGTGTGATTTCATTTCCCACAAGAGTGTTTGTTAGAGGATCTCTGCAACTAGGGTTTAGATGAGTGAGACACAATGAAAATCCAACATAGGTGGTCAACATTCAAATCCCTTGTGCCAAGATATTAAGGGAACCATGGTCATGTGGGCGTTGGTCATACACACCTTCTGGAGCTTACAAAACTTAGTTATGTCTCCCAGTTGTGATTTAGGGCCCCCAGACCAAATTGTCATTGTGTCACTGAATGGATTCAAGAGGCGAGTTGCAACTCTCCATAGCACCCAATTCGTGCCTCGGATCGATGAAACATCGATTTTGTTGGAATCCTGGCATCTGATTCCATCTAGGGAGTCTCCTCTCCTGTGATTCCATTGCCCAGAAAAGTGTTTGTTACAGGATCTCCATAACTATGTTTTAGCTCAGTGATGCACAATGGAAATCTGACATAGGGGGTATTTCAGAATATAGGAAGAGGCCTTTCTATTGGTTTGATTTATCCTTCGAATTTGAACTTTGTGAGTGTGTTTTTATATTATTTACTAAAATCTACAATGATTGATAATATTGAATATAAATAGATGGGTTTTTACCTATTAACACACATACAAAGAGACTTGAGAGTTCATGCATATGTGCACCTTGCAGAATTATAGCTTTGATTTTTCTTGTTTGAAATTGATATTTGTGTCTTAATTTGATGTTCTATACATGATTTTTCACATGTTCATGATGATGTATATCATTCCATCTATTAAATACATTTTTTTTTTTATTTTTCATTTTTATACATTCGCTCTTTTATCAACATGTCTTTGTTCCTTATTTGTTGGATTTATCCTTCTAATTTGAACTTTGTCAGTGTGTTTTTATATGATTTACTAGAGTCTGCAACGATTGATAATATTGAGTATAAATAGACGGGTTTTTAACTATTAACACACATACAAAGAGACTTGAGAGATAACTATTTTATGCAAATATGCACCTTGTAGAATTCTATCTTTGATTTTTCTTGTTTGAAATTGATATTTGTGTCTTAATTTGATGTTCTATACCTGATTTGTCATATGTTGGTGATGATGTATATCAATCCATCTATTTAACACATTTTTTTTTATTTTTCATTTTTATACATTCGCTCTTTTATCAACATGTCTTTGTGCCTTATTGGTTGGATTTATCCTTCCAATTTGAACTTCGTGAGTGTGTTTTTATATAATTTACTCGAGTCTACAACGATTCATAATATTTAATATAAATCAATGGGTTTTTACCTATTAACACACATAGAAACAGACTTGTGAGACAACTATTTTATGCAAATGTGCACCTTGCAGAATTCTAGCTTTGATTTTTCTTGTTTGAAATTGATATTTGTGTCTAAATTTGATTTTCTATACCTGAGTTGTCGCATGTTGGTGATGATATATATCAATCCATATATTAAACACATTTTGTTTATTTTTCATTTCCATACATTCGCTCTTTTATCAACATGTCTTTGTGCCTTATTGGTTGGATTTATCCTTCCAATTTGAACTTTGTGAGTGTGTTTTTATATGATTTACTAGAATCTACAATGATTGATAATATTGAATATAAATAGATGGTTTTTTACCTATTAAAACACATACAAAGAGACATGAGAGACAACCATTTTATGCAAATGTGCACATTGCAGAATTCTAGCTTTGATTTTTCTTGTTTGAAATTGATATTTATGGCTTAATTTGATGTTCTATACCTGATTTTCCTCATGTTGGTGATGATGCATATCAATCCATCTATTAAATACATTGGCTCTTTTATCAACATGTCTTTGTGCCTTATGGGGTAATTGCTAGTGTTTGATCCAGATTCATATAATTGTTCATAGTCATATAATGTTAGTAGTCACAACTAGAAGTCATACAAAAAAAATTATTTTATATACTACGAATGAAAAAGAGATTGCTTAAAACACCACATAGTTGAATTGCAAGAAGAAAGTTGTGGAATAGAAAGAAAGATATGAAATAGGAGAGGATATATCTTGCAAATGAAGTAGTGAATTCTCCAAGTAGGATCCTTGGCCTTCAGAAAATAAAATGGCCCATTAGGCTCTTGGGAAACCCCAACCTTCAATTGCAAAATTACCAAACCCTTGAAAAGTACCCAATACTACACTTTTTTAGTTACTAAAATGTGGAGTTTATACCTTCTTTTGTGCAACAAAAATCCAAAAATAGAAGTAGAAGTTGTTCCATCGTGTATTAAGTTCATAGTCAACATTAAGTTGTATATGGCTAAGAATTCACAAATAAAATGTTTCTTGGGTCATTCATTTCTACACTCTTGCATAAATTATTATTTCTTATGTCGAAATATATGGTGTTTTTAATGGGAAATAGACAAAGTACATTAATAAAAATAGAACAATCAATAATCATCTAAAATCTCTCAAATTTTTCTTCTTTTAATCCTTG
>JASDQU010252812.1:7932-19818 GCA_032191745.1 Picea mariana
AAGGTCCATAAAATATTGGGAGAATCTTCCTATGGGGCCATGAAGGCGTTCTTTCTTCAAGTGTAAACAAACTTTGTCTCCCACCTGAAACTTATGTGGCACTCAGTGTTGATCATGGTGCTTCTTGTACTTGGCATTGGACTTATGTAAAATATCATGAACTTGTTGGTAGATGTGTTGGATCCTCTCAATGAATGGGGAGGATTTTTAAGCTTCAGTTGGAGCAAGTGATGAATCACCCGGGGTGGCCGCAAGAGGTAGTGAAGCATCCATGGGACCCAATGGCTGGAATACAAACCTAACCTGAAAGAGGTTGTGGTCAGTTGATCTATGTAGGTGTTTTTTGTAGTTATGATGAACATAGAGAAGACTCTCATCCCATGTGCAGGGGTTCTTGAAATTGTACATGTGTAGGATATGCATGATCATCTGATTGACAACCTTAGTTTAGCCATCTATCTTGGGGTGAAAGGCACTGGACTTGGTGAGCTTGGTGTTTACCAGTGACTAGAGGCTTGACTAGAATGTGCTTAGGAATTGACTATATTGATCTGAGAAAATGGTTTGTGGGATTCAAAAATGTACCCAAACTAGTTCAAAGAAGAGCTTGGAAGTGGCCTCTATTGTGATTCTCTTCTTGCAGGCGGCCAGGATCACCATCTTGGAAAAGAGATCAACAACCAAAAAGACAGTCATTTCCCCTATTAGTGGATGGAAGGCTCGATATGTATTCCATTGAGATGGATTCCCATGGACTGTGAGGAGTTGGAAGGGGGGTGTACATGCCCTATTTATTAGTGATCAGTTTGGCAATAACAAAGGCAATGCATGACTTGATATACTTATTGACATCATGTCGAAGTTTTGTCTAGTATAAATATTTATGTAGCACTGCCATTGTCTTTTTGATGACAAAGTGCCCTGGCACCTGATTATAGTGGGATTCTTAAATCATTTTCATGCGTTCACTTGATGGAATGTAGACATGGCCCATTAGACATAATACCCCATCGTGAAGATGGAAATTAGTGAAAACTAAGTTTATTCCCAACATTTTGTATTTGGTGGCGAAGTCAGGGTATGTCTCATAGAGGTTGGGCCATCCAAATGTCTCATGGCTGCAAGATTCTAGCACCGTGGTGAGTGTCACGACTGGAGGTTGTCTAAGGAAATCAAAAACTCGATTGGTACTACTTGTTTTATACTTGATGTTGAGGTGGAACTGTTGCAAGTATCTGGACCACTTTTGATGGCAGTCATTCTATAATTTACCTTGTGTCTACATGAACTAGAATGGCTTATGCTCCGTATGGATGAATATCTCTTTCCAGAGAATGTAATGTGTCCACATGAGGTAGGATTGCATAATGGAGTAGATTTGTTTGTCGTAAGTAGGGTACTTATGAACAACATCTAATAGGTTCTCACTATGATAGGCCACGGGGTGGTCGTTTTGAGTGAGAATTGTGCCCACACCATATTTTGAAGACTTTGCCTTGATTGAAAAGGGATATTGTAGGTCCGATAATGAAATTATTGGGGTTGAGCACAAGCACTGCTTTAAATCATTGAATGATTGATGTTGGGACAAGCCCTACACAAATTTTTCCTTTCAACCACCCCTAGTTACTTGGCTGAGGGCCCATGCAATATGGGAGAATCCCAACATGAACCTGTGATAGAAATTGGAAAAGCCTAAGAATCTCTGAAGCTTAGTGAGTGTGGTAGGGGCTTGCCAATCACGGATGACCTGGATCTTAGATGGATTCACATTCACTTCATGTTGATTCATGATGTAACCTAGGTACTAGAACCTGTCCATGACGAAGGAGCATTTTTTCAGGTTGACATATAGCTTGTGCTACCGCAGGGTGTGCAAAACTTGTTGAATATTCTGCAAGTGTTCCTCCCAAGTATTTTTGTAGATGAGGATTTCATCCGAATACACCACTACAAAATTATTGGTGAAAGGTCGCAAGATATTTTCCATCATCCTCATGAAAATTTTTGGAGCATTTGTCAGACCAAAGGGCATGAACAACCATTCAAAAATACCTTCTTTTGACTTGAAGATGGTCTTCCATACATCTTCTTGTTCTATGGGGACCTGGTGGTAGCCAAAATTTAGATCAACATTACTGAATTATTTGGACCCCTTGAGTTGATCAAGGAGATCTTTTATTCTAGGAATCGGGTACCAATTCCTAACTGTGATCTTATTTAGGGCCCAATAATCACTACAAAGTCGCTAGGAACCGTCTTTCTTATACACTAGTAGGATTGGGATCCCATAAGAGGATGTGATTGATATCCTCATTATATAATAGAGAGTGACGGTAGAGTGGCCCATTGGGCAGAGGTGCACTGTGGGTCGGATCGATGGGATGCTTGACCTAATAGTGCAGAGGTACCCTAGTAGGTGAGGATAATATATCTTTGTATTTTTCCATGACCTTATCGATTTCCTTCTGCTGTGTGGAAGGTCGACCAAAGAGGCCCTAGACATGGTTGTAATCTTTTTCTCACTCTAAGAGTGAATCACGAAGAGGAAAAATTCTTAGTCTGAGAGAACTAGGTGGGGCTGCCTCGGGTATCGTGTATAATTTCCTATTCAAAGTAATAATAACATTGTGAGGCCTAGAATCATATAAATCATGATGTTTCCATAAATAGGGTTGGCCCAAAATAACATTAAAAACTTTGAGAGGATCAACATCACACAATACCTCATCCTTGAATGGATTGATGTCGTCCGACATACAACACTATTGGCTGACGTGGAGATCACTTCCTTGGTGGAGCCATATAATGGTGTAGGGTTGTGGGTGTGGCATTTTCAGTAGGGATAGCTTCTTGATGACCTCTTCTAGATACTTCTATCAATTATAAAGTGAACCGGGGTGCCTTTTACCCACATCTGCAAATGAAAGAGGCGCTCACCTTCTTCTAGCTCGTTTGGTTCACTGGGATTGACCTTGGTGGTAGCAACGGTGGAAATGGGTTCTGCGTCAATGATCCATATCTCCCTTTCTCACTCTAAATTAGAGTTAGAACCCACATCTGATTCAGAGGATTTCACCTCAACCACTAGTGATTGCAATCAATAGTGTTATGCTAGGGGATCTTATGGAAGTCGCACCACTTTTCAGTATCTTTCTTTGTATTTTCAGTGTCCTTCTTTGCTTGTAGCATAGACTAGTTGTCCTAAGGATATCTGTATTTTATCTTTCCTTTGTTCTACAGGTTGGTGCTTCCCTTTACCTTCTTCTAATGTGAGGGATTCACAGGCCCAAATTACCGTGTCTTTTGTTTAATCTTTTGCTCGATTTTGACGGCATATCGATAAGACGCACCCAAGGACGAGATATCCAAAATCTCCATTTCAGCCTGGATGTATCTATGCAGACCACCATGACACTTGAACACCATATGTCACTCAAAAACTTTGATACCTATATTGGTGTGCAAGGTATGGAATATATTTGTGAACTCTAACACTACTTGGTCTTTTTCCTTCTGAAGTGTGGTCCATTTTGTATACATGTTGTCATAACTTCCGACAGGGTAGTATTGTTCCTTAATAGAATCCCTAAAGGATTCCCAGGTGACCATGAATGTAAATAATGAGGGTTCCTATGTTTCCTTTTGCTCACATAAAGTCTCCCACTAATATTTGACATGGGGAATGACTTTAAGGAGCACAAATGTAATCTTTTCTCTGTTCGAAAAGTTATGGAAAGAAAAATACCCTTATAGTAGATTCAACCATGTGTCTACAACATCTGCATCTATCTGAACTTCAAATATGGGAATATCAAATTTGATTTGTACCTTGAAGGGGGCAACACCTCTGTTCGAGGAAGATGTGTCGCATGTTGGTAGTCGCTGAAGGATTTGTGAAAAACTATCCATCATTTTGTTCCTATGTTGTGTGAGGGATTCCTTGAGAAAATTTTTGAAAGGATCTCCTATCCCGTCATATTTATTTTCTCCCACCATGAGAGGTCTCTTGTGCATGCGAGATATTTTTTTCCTCAAGAGAAACAATCTCAAGACCCAGTTCTTTGTACCCTAACCTCGTTGGGGACATGCATTAAGAACGATACGGAGCATACCACTCTAATACCACTGATCCATATTTTATGAGAAGAATAAAAATGAATGCATATTATTATTATTATTATTATCATAGATACACAATAATAACAGAGATACAATAAAACTGGTTTCTATTCAATAAGAAAATGTGCTAAAACTGCAAAATACAGTGGAAAACAAGTTTTCTAGAATGGTGGCATCTTATCTTTGAGAAGAGATATGACGGTTGTGCTCATTCGTAAGAATATAGTTACAAAGAGTCTCTCCAAGAAATTTTACAATAAACATGAATTCCAAAACCCTAGACATCCAAAAACCTAACATTGGGAGATGAAGCACCAAAAGTCATGTGGGCCTCGTTGGGTAACACTAGTACATTAACCTCCCACGGTCGTAACGTTTACATATGATCTTCGTTTTAGGCACACGATAGCCCGTTAGAAAGGTATATCCGAGGAATACACATGTTTCCGTCAGACTCTGATTATGTTTATAGTATAATTGTGGTGAGCCCTAAAAACGTTGTTTAGGGCCTCAAAATGGCCCCAGAAGTTAGGGACCTGAAAACTAGGAAAAAACTTCCAAACTTCCAAACTACCAAAATGACCCAGTTGGAATAGGTGTGAGGCCACTGACATCCATATGGATCAACACTAGAACAATGTGCTCTCTACAATTCTACCAACAAATTTAAGGAAATTCCATTGTTAAGATACTCAAAACCTAGACTAATAGAAACAAATGCATTATATTTTTCTTGAAAAATAACATACCACTATGAGAAAAACTCAAATTTCACATAGTTATACACAAATTCTATAAATAAAAATTACAATTCAAGCTAATTCATTTTCCTACATTTCATAATTTTACACCACATTAAAATTCATTATAAAATTTCCTTGAATAATCCTCCAAGTTAATAGATTGTTGTTTTTCCATGTTTTCATTGCCACTTATGCATCATGAGAGACCATCATTAGATTGCACCAACCCACTTCTCGATCTCAATCACTATAAAGAACACCTAAAATCCATGAAGCACTTCACCTCTTGGTAATATTTTAGCAATGAGTGGTTTAGCATGGGACATTATGATGTTTTTAGTAATAGTGATGGGTCTTTGCATCTTGGCAATGGTTAGGGACATATAAGAATGGCCATGTGCATTTAAAAAATCTTCTCAAGCTCAAGCATGGTGAAATATGTATTAAAACACTAAATAGGACCTTTGTATGAGATATTTGGCCTCTAAGTGGGATATGTTTGTCATTAATTGATTTTGGAAATTAGTGATGGGTCTAGGAGCCTAGAATGCGGTTGAAAAGGAAAACAAGGATGTTACAAAATAAAATGAACCTTTTAGGCCTCAATATTTATGAACAAGTCCTACAACCACAACATGCCCTTTCTATGGAGACTTTGAACCAAAGTGGTATTTTGGGTGTGTTGGAACCCAAAGTTTTGGGTCTAGTTTTGCGTGCACACACAATCATTGGTTTCCATTATTTTTCTTTATTTTTACCTTTCCCATTCCAACAATTTTGAATGGTGCATCATCACCCATATGACCCTGTCCAAAATCACCTTGGACATATTCTAGAAAATGTTTCCTATGGGGTGTGGCACGAAATGAAGCCCCTAAATATACTACCCAAGACTCAAAAATATTATCTACAGAAATAATCAAAGAATCTTGTAACACAACACCTCTTACATTTGCTTCTTTATTTTTCTCTTGTTTTCCATCTCTTTGTTTCTTTGGAGCTCTGCAGTCTTTCTTTAGATGTCCTTTCTTCCCATAATTCCAACACTCTATATTTCCTAGTATGGATTTGGATCTGCCCTTCCTACAATTCCCACGGTTCCTTGAGCCCTTTCTCTATCCTTTTTTCTTCCCCTATTCTCCATAGTCAGCACATTACCTGATGTCTCACCTGTGATTTTCCATTTCATTTCCTCAATAAGGATAACACCAACAACATCATCCAAATTTAGAGTGTTTGAACCAGAGCAAGAGTTACTTACAGCCATGACCAAGTCGTTCCATCTTTATAGAAATGAGTAAAAGATTAGAAGAGCCATGAACTCATCATAAAAGTCCACTTTTACAAAACTTAGTTGATTAGTAACTGTATTCAATTAATTTAAATGATCTACAACAAACCCACCTTCTGACATCTTCATATTAAATAATCTCTTCATTAGAAATACCTTATTGGAAACCGAGGTTTTTTCATACAATTTATCCAATGCATTCATCACCTCCTTCGTTGTCTTTTCTTTTGAAATATTGAAAGCCACCGACGCTTCCAGGCTCAACTGTATCATTCCTAGTGTTGGACATGGCATTATGTTGTTGGAATTGATGTCAAAAATATAAATATGGTATTGTCAATATATGTATTTGAGATCCTAAAGCTCGGGAGAGATAACGTACTAGGTTGCACAAAAGACATAGCGTGAGGTGTAGAGGAATCCTGTACAAACCTAAATCCTACGAGAGATGGACTTATGATTGAATAAAGAGATTGCATAAATGAGATAATTGACACAAATATTAGAAGGAATAACATTAATCAAAGCTCAGAAGATATGAAACATTTGAAGTAACACAAGAGAAAGAGTTATGCGAATAAAGAAATCCTTTTTTAAAGGATAGGGTTATAGGATCCGTTCATTCTTAGTTCGAGACAACCCAGGATCATTAGATCAATGTGAATTCAAATGTTGGGAAGGATTAAATATCAACCATTAGATTAGCATTATGATCCATTGGATCAAGTAGCAGATACATTACTTCAACACTTTTCCACTTCGCCACTTCGACGATTACTAGAGACAAAGATGAATTTATGAAATATAGAAGTCATTAAATAACACCTACCATTGATTAGGAAGGAGATTTAGATGGTTTCCCAGCCGTTAGATCAATATTTTATCTAGAGTTAAGAATTGACCATTGATTTGGAATGGAAATGTTGAACCGTCATATCACACTACAGGAAAGAAGGTGGTGAACTTTGGTGCTGACCACTTTGGTGAAAAGGAGTCTGAAACGTGTAATTTTACTTGAAGGCTAGAGCCCCAAAGTCATGACCTCCTGTTGATCATTGGATCAGAGGAAGAGAAAGGAAATCCCATCAACCGTTGATCTGGAGTGAATATTGAAACAATTAGATAGCGCTAAAAGGAAGAAGGTGGTAAACTCCAACATTGATCTAATTTGGAGATAACAATCCAAGATAAACCAAGAAATCCCAAACTATGGATCCCCAGAGTTAATATAAGTCATCAATCAAGACAAGGAAAGATCTGTGGTGATAGATATATTTGGCAATTCAGAAATTTGGAAGTATTAGGTCAAAGTCTCAAAAGTGTCATATTCCCGAAGCAACAACAACTGTTAAAGCAATAAAAACCTTCAGATGAACATAATACCGTTAGATCTAGGAGGAATACATGTGACACATCAATAGGCCCATGTCAACATGACCATGTCAGCAATAGATGACACATGAACTAATCAGATGATGACAAGTGTCAAAATACATGTCGCACATAAGGTCTGTAAAATTCACAAATCAAGGTGACATGTGGTATCCACTAAGCCAATGCCACATCAATAGTGATGTCAAAAATCCATGTCAATCTAGGACTACATCCTCTGGGGATGTCCAACTTCTCCCGCCAGTAGATATACCTGAAGCGTTGAAGGTCAAAGTCATGAATTAATGTTTTACCATTGATCTAATATCCTACAAAATATTTCTTGATTGTCCGATCAAGTACAATGGAAGGATAGAGTAAGTGTGAATCACGAAGTAATTCTAACAATTGATCTACTTCAAGAGTGTTCTAGAGCATTCATCAAGCATAGTGGAATGATAGCATAAGAGAAGGTGTTTACCGACAGAAATCACTCACCGCCATTATATGAATTTTTGATAGGTAAACCTCTAGAGGAATTTCTCTACTCTGGAGTCCTTGAGCCACAAATAGCCAAATTCCTAGAGTGAATCAGAACCATTCATCTCAACTACTGATTAAATTGTGATTGTCGATTTTGTTTGAAGCTTATGGATAAGTCGGGATATTCCATCCAACAAAAGATTAAATATTGTCCATCTGATATACTAGTGAATAAAGTATATGCACTTCAATGAAATTTACTCCGGAAGGGTTGAAATAATGCAAAGGTCATAAGTCTCGAAGGATAAAGTACCGGAGGACCTAGTTCCAACACCTGTATCTTGATAAGGTAAATAAGATATTAAGGAGTGTAAATGACCTAGAAGTAAATAAGCTCTCAAACATTTGAATATGCTCTCATATAGAATAATAAGGGAGAAAGGAGAAAAATTCTAATAGAATAACATGTGAAATAGATAAGCCCATGGTTTTGAGCCCATAGTCACAAAAGGAAGTCGATTGGAGGAAGTTCCTATCTATAGAATTTGAATATGGAAATCAACAATCCATATTAAATCACATACATGGATAAGCACATGGATCTAGCCACTAGTTTCATGCAAAGGAGAAAAGGTTTAGTTCCTTTAGATTTGGTTCTTGAGTATTATTACACCCATATAGTTTATCAAACCTCTGTTTCAGGGACAAAGTTAATCTTGAATGCACTGTAGAGGTTCTTGGACACCTCATTACGGATTTGATGTGTAATGAGACAAATTATAGGCTTCCTTAACTGTGGGTTGGCCTGGAAATGAGTGCCAATTAATAATAATATTCTTAATTAAAAGAGATTGAAAGAAGAACCAAGTTCACCCAATAAACATAAAGGATAATAGTAAGAGAATATTTTTTTCACTAAAATAACATATTTTTTAATAAAATAAAGGGTTTGATGGTTCATTATTAAAAGACACAATGGTTCAAATGTCACACCTTTTGGGATACTATATAAACATAAAAGTATGGTGAAAGAAAGGTGTCTATGTACTCCATATCAGAAGATCAAAAGAAGAAGCAAAGTTTAAGAAGGAAAGCTAAAAACACTTATGCAGTGAGGGTGGAGTGGGAGGAGCAAAAAAGGATTCATATCCTTTACTAAGTAAAGTGTGGAAACAAGGGACTTGGTGCTTCCCTAAAGACGAGGGAGTTGGTTCTTCCTAGGGTTGGTTCCCTAATAAGAAGGGAGTTGGTTCTTCCTAGGGTTGGTGCCCTAAAACGAGGGAGTTGGTGCTTCCTAGGTTTGGTTCCCTGAAGTAGGGGATTTTTGTCTCCAATAGTTGGTGCTCTAAAGAGGATTGGTGTGCATCACAAACACAATATTAATATTTATAAACTTTGTGATGCTTGTTGAAGTGTACTTATATAATTGATTTTTTAAATATAAAGTCCATTGTTGATCAATAGTGATGATAATTAGAATAACAAATTAATTACTAATTGTTTAAAAAGATAATACTAATTCACACCCCCCCCCTCTCAGTATTTCCAACAATTGGTATCAAAGTAGTTTCCTTCAGCATAGCTTAAACATTGGAAGGTAGATTCTAAACAAATGGGTGGACAAATGGTTCTCTCCACAAATGAAGTTCTCTTATTTGATGGAATAAACTACTCTTCATGAAGGGAAATAATGAAACGGTATCTGAGCGAGTGCCTTCAACATAGTATAATAAATGGAAGGTAGTTCCTGAAAGAAATGGATTAGCAAGAGGGAATGTCTTCCAACAAAGCACCATTGTTTAAGGGAGATGATTATGCTTTCTAGAAAATAAGAAGGAAAAAAGATTACCTACAATAGATGGTTACCTACACCAACTACTCCACCCACAAATACTGCAGGAAAAAAGATTTGCAATGACAACTCAAGAGAAGTCAATGACCTTCTAGGAGGATTAACAAATCTTATTTTTGTGAAGGTAATGCATTGTAAGTCAGCTAAAGAGATCTAGGACAAATTGGAGGTTATATATGAAGTAGATATTAAATTCAAGGAAGCCAAACTACAAATCTACAAAGATCAATTTGAAAATTTGAAGATGAAAGAAGAAGAGAACATTGTTGAATACCTTCGTAGGGTAGATTAGGTAGTTAACTCAATCAGAGTAGCATGAGAAGAAATTTCAGAAAAAAACTATTGTACAAAATATATTAAGGTCATTTCCTATGCGGTATAATGCCAAGATTCACACAATTGAAGATAGACCAGAAATTGACAAACTCATAATAGATCATCTCCATGCAACTCTTACATCATATGAGACGAGTAAAGGGAACAAAAAATCATCAAAAGAAGAAACAATCTCTAAGGAATCTAAAGAAAATAATAAACATTAATGTATTTCTAATGAAGATCAGTCAGAGATATCAGATGTAGAAGAGGCCAACTTTATAAAAAAACTCTAGAAAGGATTTGGAAAATGTAAAGGAAAGGTACCCTTCAAATGTTTCAACTGTGGAAAAATCAGACACTTTTCTAACAAATGTCCCTATACCAAGTAGAAGGATAATGATGATGAAGAATCCCACAGCTAGAAAGACCAATAAAAAAAGAAATTTTATAACTAAAAGAAAAACTTCTACTCCAAAGAAGACATCATATCTTCATACATGAGTGAAGATGAATATTCAGAGCTTCTATTTATGGTAATGAACACTCAAAATAATAATAATATATAATGAATAAAACAATGAAAGTGAAGGTGAAGTAGATCTAGAAGCATAAGTGATTAGTGCTCTGGAGGAACTAAGAAAGTATAAAAAGAATAACAAGTTGTGTAGGGCACAACTTCAAGAATTTGAAGAATCACATCAATCAAGAGAAATAGATGCATCAATAACCATCAAAGAATTAGACAAGATCACCAGTGATTTGAAGTCCCATCTCCTGGAAGCTAAAATAATTGAAGAAGTCCTTTTAAAACAACTCAATGATAGAGAACAAGTATGTAAGAAGTTAGAAGCTAAGATTGAGTTGCTAGAAGGTGAATTTGAAAAATAAAAGAAGGGATCAAAATTTGAAAATAGTTCAAAAATATTGGATGAAATTCTCAGTAGTCAAAGGTCACCAAACAACAAGATTGGTTTGGGATACACCCAAGACTCAAACTATACATCATAAGGATCAGTCAAAGGGCCAATCGGTTACACAAATTCTCTAAAAGGATCCTTAAGAAGAGAAAATAATTAGGAAAATATGGATCAGTCAAAGGGCCAATCAGTTACACAAATTCTCTAAAAGGATCCTTAAGAAGAGAAAATAATTAGGAAAATATGATACCATTGAAAATTGTTCCACGTAAAAATAAATCAACACTCCCTACTAAAGTAAAAGATGTCAATAAGAATACAATCACACGAAGGAATCCCCCTAATAAATATCTATTTATTGGATACTGTTACTCTTACAACAATTTTGAACATAAGGCAGTACAATGTAAAGTTTATGGACAATACAATCATATAAATGTCCAAAGATATAAAAACAATAAGTACAATACATAGAAGAGAAACTATAACTTATTTTCTTCCTTGCAAAAATGCAACAATTACGGTCATAAGGCCAGTGAATGTAGATTGCCAAAATATTCCATGAAGGAAAGTATCTCCAACATTACGAAAAATTATAAGAAGATATGGAGAAGAAAAGATAAAGTACAAAGGAAGAAAAATGATGAAGATATTGCACCTAAATTTGATAAAATTGACAATAGGAGTATGATGGATGAAGTGTCTGATAAAGTATATGAAAATTAGGGTTATGCATATAAAGTAGATCAAGCTCAAGAAAATAAAACTCCTAAAGAAAAATATGACACA
>JASDQU010252814.1:0-16191 GCA_032191745.1 Picea mariana
ACACGAGAAGAGAGAAAGAAAGATGGAAGAAGGGCACCATGCATTCAAGGAGAAGAAGAGCAGATTGTTGAAGTGAATAGCAAGTACAACAGACCGTATACTCCTGTAGCAATTTTTTCCATGCATAGGTCATACACCTTCAAATTTGCAGGCCATACTTTATCTTCTACGATTGCTGAAGTGTGCTTCAGTGTTGACAGGAAAGGAAGGGTGATCTGTTGTTCATAACAGGTAGGAAAAGAGTAGGCCATAGTGCTATAGTAGTCCTTCTCTACACAGGCCGTACACTTCAGATCTAGGAGATTTTAATGACCGTACAACTGTTGATTCAAGCAGGATGTAGAGATCACCTTGTAAGCTTTGATCAAAGGAATGAAAGACGATTAAAAGGAGAAATCCCTGTGTATATATGTGTTTCATTTTTTCTTCCACTGTTCATTTTTCAGCTATTGTGTGATTGATGCAATGTTAGAAATTTGGTTTTCTACCTTGAAATAAATTCTGTTTTGAGTTATTTAATGAGAGAACATTAGGACAACAGTCACCTAGGCTTGAAAAATTTACATATTGCATATGGTATGCTTCAAAAACTCTCTAAGTCTATTGTATTATTAGTCACTTGTTGTTACTCTAATAAAAACTTGATGAGAGATCGAGGAATTGTAGTTCGATTCCTCGATATTATTGATAATGTAGCAACTAAGTTTTCAAAGAATTGCTAGCATTTATATATTTTGCTCCTATTCATTGGAAATGCCAAACAACCAAATCATGGGCTGAAATAGGTAAAAGGGTAAAAATGAAAAACATAATGTAGTTATGGAGAGCAGTATAAGCAATGAAACCTGGTTTTTATTCATTTGAAAAAATAATTTTATATTTTATGGTTTTAATTTTATGGAGGTACACTATGTATAGTAGGAAAGTAGTGAAGGTTATAGATCATGTTTATTCTTGCCTCTTTTTACTTTAAAAAAAAAAACAATCTGAGGAGAAAATATCTATGACAGTTAAAGAACATGTTGAATGAACAAGGGAATGGTCAAGGTATGAATTCAATTTGAAGCTTGTCTCCAATTCATTAGCCCAGGTTGTCATGACTATGGGATCAAATTTCCATATCTCTATTTATGTTTTAAAGAAAAGTGGAACCATTCGATGCTTATCGTGTATGGATGTCATTATTACCTCGTTGATTGCCTAGTGATTGTCTTATGACATTGAGTTTGTCCACATCTTTGGTGACTTGGTCTAACATGACTGTAATTGAATTAATTTTGATTTTAATTCATTTCTCAAAATTTTCATTTCAAAATTAATAAATTGTGTTTAAAAAAAAATATAGATGTGTGTATAACCTTTGTCTTAGTACCTATTTTAGTGTTGTATAACCTTAGAGGCGAAAGTAGAGTTTAAGGGATACACATACACAGAGATATTTGGGACAAATCTGTAAATCCACCGAGCTGGTTGCCACCACCATTCTATCCAATTGTATTTCTACTAACAGTGGGCATGCAATAAGCCCTATGGTTCCACATGGTATGGGTTTTCTGGGTTCATAAGCCCAAAAGGTCCTGCACTAGATAACTACTGCAGGCAAACAAGGGACAAAGATCAGCCCATTGATACAAAGCAATGTATATATATCATGTCATTAATTTGACACGGGTCCATACTAGTGTTAGAATGTGTGTGTATGTTGATTTTCTGAAGTAGTGATAGACTAGGGTTCTATTTGATGCACTTGATGCCTTATTTTTATTGAACTTTCTAAATCTGGGGTTATTCCAGTCTGATATCATGGACATGTAAGTTGTATGTGGGGTAAAGTTGTAACATTGGCTTATATTTCTTGTTGATTTATAGTATTTTCCTATACTGGGTTGAAAAATTAATTTGTAACCATTTTACGACAGATATTTACATTGTTATCCATTGTATTCTCTTGCATTATAATCCTTTATATTGCCTTAACATAAGGTATTCCATTATTTTTTATCGTGACCTCTTTGTTTGTCAGTTTGTTTTGTTAGGTGCTATTCCATTTCCTAAAGATGTTCAACGCTTGAAAGAGCTTGGAGTACGAGGTGTTGTTACACTGAACGAGCCTTATGAGACTTTGGTCCCTACCTCCTTGTACCAGGTAATGCCATTCCTTCTTAATCTGTGGAGGAGTATTCATTGATAACATGACTTATTTTGAAATCCTTGAGATAGACAACAAATGTTGATGCTAATGATACATGGTGCGAGTCATTTTGCTAGTTGAAACATTTAAGTGTTAGACTGATCAGAATCTTGGATCCTAATTCTTTGCATAAAGAGTTGGGTGGAGAGTTTTTAATTATTATATCATATACACATCAATAGGGTCTTATAAAACTTGGTCAAATAGGGAATTTGGCTCAATTCTCTTGGTGCTTAAAAGGTGGGGCACTACATAGTACATACAGCCCCCTCCTCAGGAAACTTTGCCCCAAAATTTTACTGGAAACAATATAGATACTACAATTTATTTTAGCAATATAGCCCTGAGTATGGGAATTATTTCTTAGTTGTTCAATCAACAAAAAAAATTGACAACACCCAGTAAGTAGAAATCAAAGAGCCCTATTTTGTGAATCAAAGAGCATCTGACTACCCCATTTTGTGAATCAAAGAGCACTTAATGGCTTAGTCATCATGTTGATTAGGGTAACAACCTCCTAGGTAAGGGTTCTCATCCACCCTATCCAGTTTACAATAATTGTAGAACCAAAGCTAGGAATATAGTATAGTTGATCTTCATTTTCCATCAGATTGTCGGGTTCATGCTGCACAAGCTCCATTGGGTGGCTAGCTCCTTCTCTACTGTTAGTTTGTTCTAGTCTTGTATATCATAAAAATAACACAAACATTGGCCAAGACCAATTAGAAGGTTGCAAATGATTGGTCCTCCAATTCATTAGAAGAGATAAAAAAACAAGATTGGACAGATGTTGGTGGATATAATTTATGTGCCAGTTGAAAATAATTGTAGAACCAATTATTCCTAGGCATTTTGTAGCATTATTCCTTTTTCAAAGAAATTCAGTTTTTCTGGCATGTTCTGAAGGTGCAATCTCCTCGTTGATTTCTCCTTGAAATCTTAGCAAAGATTACTGCCTTGTTACATCAATCCTTAAATTTCGGGGTGTACCTTTAAATTATTGCTGTCTACAACAGTTTTTTTACTGCAGCATGTTACTAAGAGATGAAGGGCTTGTCCATATAAATTATTTCTACACCCTAGAATCGTTTGTACAATTGGCTTTGTGTTCTCCTTGATTTTAGAGTTTGAACAGGAGAAAGATTTCAGAGCTCATTTTCACATTTTATGATCATGTGTTCATAAACATTGATTTCTTGAATTTAATGTTCTTCAATTTTTTGCATAATGCCCGTGGAATATCTAGCATCCTTCGAGCATGCACGATAAACTGGATTCAATGTTACTCAGTTGTCAGATATGAAGGATTTGTGGTGTCAATTGGGACCTCTTATTGCCTTTGATTACCCCTACTTCAGATTCTACTTTTGAAGGGTGGTTTGTTTGTGCATCACCAATATTTGCATCTGCATTGGATTTTTTTTGAAAGCTAGAAACTAGAAAGTATTCAGGGATTAAATTTTTGCATTTCCTAGACCGTGGTTACTTGGGATAATGCCTTTTTGGATAAAAAATTATAGTAATTTGTGAAGCACATTCTAAACCGTATATTTTGAGTTTTTATACTAACTAGAGGTCACAATATGCTATATTATAGGAACTTTTTACTGGTAAATGTTATGGTTGATCTCTTTGGAAATGGATGATAAATTTTTTATTGTTTTTTCCTGTTATTTAGGGATATTGTGTGTCTTTCTTGTATAGTTCATAGCCAATTTTAGGAAACAACCATTGTTGTTTTAGATCCACATCTTATTCATCACTTAATAATAGATGGAGCTTACTGAGATGACAGGTTATCACCTTCAGATATATTTTTTGCATGATATTATTTTCCTTGGGGACGATGCAAAACTACATATGTGGAGTTTTTTCAAACTTCCTTTAACATCTATATTATTCTCCACTCTCACAATTTTCTAGAGTTACTGTTTTTTTATGGAAACATGGTATGCTCGAGCAGGCAGAGTCTCATGGCATATTTTCATTATTGTGTGAAATAAATACAGAACTCAAGGACATGACTTATAAAGCATACTTAACAATATTCACGACATAAACATATGATGTTTAAACTATAATCCATTCGTCATATAGAAATCAGAGAAACATAAGATAGAATGTGAGTAATCATGAAATTGTCATTTGGTTATGGTTCTGGTACATTTTTTCAAGGCATCTTGGAAACATCAACTCTTACCTTCAAATGGTGAGAAAATCATGCATTTATGCTAGATATTTCATTTCGTCTAGAATGTCCCTGAGGGGGATGTCCCCAAGGATGTGTGGGGCCTCCTCCATGTCCCTTGATTTTTCCCTGCCCAAAACAGGGAGGTCTTGGAGACGTCCCTAGATGGTTTACATGAACCCATGTGGCATTGTTTCTCCAATAAAAATATTCACTCACGAATCACTGGTGCAACATTCAAACCGCCAGCAGTTCAGACTTGGGATCTTGGTTGTAGAGCAGGCGGGCGAGGTTGGACTAGAGAAGATTATCGCTTTGCAGCTGTAGTTTGCTATGAACCACATTTTGGCACTGCCAATGAGTGGGGAAATATAAGCCATATGTCTAAAATGAACCATACCATTGGATCTGACACCTTCGCCCCCCCACACACAACATTCTCTATTGTGGGCAGATTGATCAGAGACCTAGCCAATGAAGCGAAGTGTGAGAAAATATAAATGGAGAGTTAGATTGATCCTGATCCTTCTTAGCGTCAATCCCCTCTCAGTGATTGAGATTCATCCTCAATTATTAGATTTGATTCTTGCAAGCCATTGATCCTACAATGCTTGTTGGAAAACTGTGTAGTATGTTTTTGTAATGGGAGATAATTGCAACATCAGTTTTGATTTCCATGTTTGATAGGTACCTGTACTCTATGTCTATGCTTTTTTAGGGTTTTAATAACCATGCATACAATATCTTTTGGACCTTTTATTTAAGAATTGTGAGTTTTATTTAGTTGTACCACGGTCGTGTGTTCTGAAAACTCCGTTTATAGTTTTTTTATATTTTTTAATAATAGTTTTTCACTGTCTCCATCCTCTCATCAATTGGAAATTCAAGGGTACCTTCTAGTTATCCTCACGACCTATCCCTTTGCCCCCCCATCCCCACAACGTGGTGTAACATATCCTTCCAGATCTGGTCAGAAAGAAAGAGCAAAGAAACACAATGAATCAAGTCTCTTCTTTAAACAAACTATAGATATCTAAATTGAGTACTAGATCTCCTTATTGTTATCTGTTGATTTTTGGTATGTGGTATTGAGTGATACTAATTGGTCTGCAATATCCATACTGACGGGATAGCTGGGCATTATGTTATACATGGTACAAATTGAAACTATTGGACCCTRTTKCCTGAATATAGTAACCATCTWTGTGTCCTTTGTAGATAATTCCAATGTTTGTTGAAGACTAYRCYYRCCTCTTCCTTTGGAGYRTATATTTATTTGTGTGACCAACCACTTTGCAYTAACTRTCTTGGMRTGAMTTCCTTGTTGYATTTAGTTKCTTTGGTGTTTTGGGACAAAATTTATCCATGTCATTGTTTAGAGTCTCACATTGCTTTGGTTGGAGATTGATTTTAGATGGTGAGTTCTCTTAGGTATTTAACAACAAATAGAAATGACAATGAAGTGAATAATGGAAATAACAACTAAGCTATGGTTTATTGAACTCTTTTTGTTATGCTGATGGATTCTTTCAAGGAAAGAAAGAGAGATTGAAATAGAAGATGATGCAATCTACTTTATTCATTTTCACTACAAATACAAATCCAAACAATGAGCACCAAGCATTAGGTTTATTCCCTTTTTGATTTGGGAACTAGATTTCATTGTTTCTTTAAGTAGGCAAAGCGCCTAACTAGATGTGAGAATAATAAAAAGGTCTAGTAGATTGATGAGCATGCATAAAAAGGTCTAGATTTCACTTTTATCATAAAAAGGTCCAGTAGATTGATGAGCACGCATGGTTTCCCTACTCGATATATGATAAACCAAATCCTAACATCTATTATTTTTGGTGGCTTATACTTGTTTGTTTTGCCACATATGAAATATGTCATTCAAAAGTTAAGAACTTAGCCCTCTATAGAAATAGTCGTGCATTGTGGCCTTCATTTCTGCTATTGAGGTCTGCCTTAAGATGTTGAAGGTGCATATCATTGGGTTTTGGATGGTTCTCCATGGTCTTGGAGTTGGGTGTAACAATCATTGTTTATTTTGCTTAACAAGGATTTAGTCATATTTCCCACCATTACCTTATAGCCTATGAGCAAGGCCAGACTTCACACTCGACTTCAAGGTCAAGAATGGCAGGTCTGCAAGATGTTGGATCTATGTGAAACGATCATTATTCCTTTTTCTTGATGAGGATATAGCCATATTGCCACCATTAGCGTAGCTTATGAGTGAGGTTGGACTTATTTAGCAACTCTTCACAACTCAACTTCACGTTTGAGATTGGTAGGTCTCCTAACGTATTGCATAAACAGATCCTTTAGAGTTAATTCTATTGGTAAGTCTATTGGTGACCTCATTCCATGATTTCCTAATATGCATGAGCGTCATTTCTATGAGCTATTTAAGTGAAATTTCCAATCTACTTAGGATGGAGAAAGTTGCAGGTATTTTGAGTTTGTGGAGATGAGTGGATTCAACTTCCTCCAACAACCCAATGATCACTTATGCATCATAATCAAGTTCCACCAACTTGCATCAACATCTTTAACAACCTACTATTTTCTTCTGAGTTTCCTTCCACTATCAAGCTATGAAGTTGAAGTTATATTTATATCAATGTTCAAATGTATGGAATTCTTGTAGTCTATTCAGTTATTGTAAAGGGCATAATGGGATGGATCCCTTTAAGTCGTCTAATAGTGATTTCATGTTTTTTAACAAAAATGAATGATTTTGTTTTGAAAGAGGATTGTGATCAAACCGTCTAGTAGAGAAATACAAAATTTATAATGTAAGATTGTCTTAAGGACTTCAAAGTTCTTCAAAATTTCAATAGAATTGCTTCTTGTTTGCACTATTTTTGGAACTGTAGCACTAGAGATAGCTACCTTGTCTTGTATATAGCCTTAAATATTGTTCTACTAAAGAACTATCTTGTAGAGCACCACAAATTTCAAAGATTATTCGGTCTTTTTATCTCTTAGACACTCTCGAAAGAAAAAGCCCAACCTTTAGTGTGAGGGAAAGCCTAAGGAAACTATTAAGTGGGTCACTAGCTGACACCTATATGACTTTCTCCTCCTTTGGGCTTGGAATTACTATTAGGTCTTGATATTGATATTGTATTTTTTTTTTAAGTACGTACACAACCGTCGCAATTGCGACGTCTTTCACTCTCTTCCCGTCACTCTTGCCACCTGCTGGACGTCGTTCTTTCCATGGCCAAGAGTGTCACTCCCATAGAAACCACATCGGAGCTAATACCTCATCCTGTCGGTCTTGCCACCTTCAGAACATCTCTCTTGACACCTTTGAAACGTCGCTCTTGCCTCCTGCTGGATGTCATTCATGCCACATCAGGCCATCACTCTTGCCACCTGCTGGACGTCATTCTTGCCACGGCGAAGAGTGTCACTTACATAGCAACCATGTTGGAGTTGATACCTCGTCCCATCGGTCTTTCCACCTTCAGAACGTCACTCTTGCCACCTCTGAAACATTTCTCTTTCCACCTTTATAACGTCTTCAAAACTTCTCTCTTGCCACCTCTGAAACATCGCTCTTGCCACCTTTATAACGTTTCTCTTGCCACCTTCAAAACATTGCTCTTGCCACCTTTGAAACATCTCTCTTACCATGTTTGAAACATCCCTCTTGCCACATCTACTACATCGGTATTGCCACTACCTATATGTCGGTCTTACGACGTCAATATGGGGTTGGACAATCCAATTTATGATGACACGTGGCATCATATAACGTCGCAATACAGAGGAAAACTAGGTTGTCAGAAAAGTGACGTTTTGTGAAAGGATGTTTGAGGGGGTCTAAGGTTTGTCGGTCTTCCGACAATAGAAAGTGGCAATTACGTCGAACGCGCCATTGGAATTTGACCCAAATGCACTAGTGGAAGGTTCAGGCTGCAAAATTTTGGAGAGGAATATTTTGCAGTCTCCATGCTTGAATAGCTCTAAAATGGGTACAAGGATTATAATTTTTTGTATTTCATGCTCAATGTTGAAAGAGGAGGGGGCCTTTAGAATTTCTCTCACTTCTGGAACCAGACCTTTGATCACTGGTGGGGGGGTCTGTGCCTTCTTTTCCTTTCTTCGGTCTACAATATCTTTAAAAGGTTTTTATACTCTGGTAGGCTGATCAGGGATGTTAGATTTCCCTTCTTTTTGTTTGGACCTCAGATTATATCTATTTGGAGTGTGGTTGACCTCTTCCCCTTTACTCAACTGATTCAATTGATTACTCATGAGGGCCTCTTCCTATGAAAACTGAGTTAAATGAGGAGATGAAGAGGTATCTCCAAGGCAATGGATCTTAGGATCAAAATCTTCTTCCTCTCCATCTTCATCAGTAACCAGGTTGTTTTGGAGAGGAGTTTGGATTTTTATATCATCTTGGTCCATGTTCCTCTGATCTCTCTGAGTGGTCTGAGGGGCATTGATTGGTCTCTTGAAACTACCCCTATTATCATCAATTTGAGGATTCCTATAGCTCTTCTTTCCTTCTAATTCAATATTTTCCATTCTAGCAGAAAGTGTTTTTAGTAGCTTGGTCACTTCATCCGTTTGAGGGGGGGCAGCAAAAGAACTAGAAGTTGGAGTTTCATACCTACCTTTTCCTCTGTCTCTATCAGCTTTAGTCCTAAGTTTTCCAGTTGTCAATATATGAGATTCTACTTCAAGGGATACATCTTGCATATGAGCCAATGAGGTATCTCTTCTTTCTCTCAACATGAGGCAAAAATCAGGGTCGAAAGCATTAGCATAAGTCATCTTGGCAGAGGTTTCTGTAGGTTTAATTTCAATGGGAATCTTTTTATACATCTTATTAAATATTTTTGAGAAGTATGAAATAGATTCCCCTTCTTCTCTCTTAAGTGCCATGAATTATTTAATATAATAAAGGAGATATTTTTTACTCCACCAATTTCTTAAGAATGAATCATCCAAAGCAGCAATCCCATCAATAGATCTATGAGGAAAGTCCTTAAACCAATCCCTGACATCACCGTCAAGGCTCTGAACAAAAAATCTCATCCATACATCTTCGTTTTTGAGGGCTTGAATCTCTACAAATATATAAAAGGATGCAAGGTGCTCTTCTGCAGTCATGTATCCCTCCCTTGTGAATTGGTACATGTACTTAAGGTAGTCTATGGGTGGGAGAGAATTCATAGGCTGAGGTAAAGCCAGAGGGGCATATCTAGCAGCCAATATCTCAACCATCATGTTCCTAGGAGGATTAGAACCTGCCATTTGGACGTGAACTGGAGGATAAACTGGAGGAGATGGGGTTTGAACAAGTGAGAATAGGGTTGTGCTTCTGGGAGAAAAAGGAAAAGGTTGAGCGTTAGGAGATAAAGATGAGGGGATAGAGGTAACAAAGGTTTCCCCTTCTGTAACTGCAACAACTCTAATAGGAGGAGGAGTAGGAAAGTCTTCTAAGGTCAAAGATATCTCCTTCCACTTCACAACTTCAGGGGAGAAAGGGGTGTCAAATATCTCTCCTTCCAAATCAAGAATAGGAGGGGAGAAATCGGCAGGAAAACTCCCAAAACTTAAATTTCTTGAAACTCCAACAGTTTGTATAATAGGAAAATCAGAAGCAGTTACTGGAGTTTGTAAAGAGGGATTATGAAAATTATCAGAAACACTTGGTACATCAGTATAGGTAGCTTTTTGAGTGATATTTCCCTTTGTGATAATTTCCTCTGGGTCAACTTTAGACGTTGCTAGAGGAAGTAGTGAAGTGGACCTCGTGTGTCTTCCTTTAGGAGCCAAAACTAAAACAGTGGAGTCACCAGGTGTAATTTGCAATCTTCAATGGTACTGATATCTTATGCACCTTTAGAATCCAAGCTTCTTTTTCATTCTATCCTAGGGAAATGTCTTCAAATTATTCCTCGACAATGGCGCCAGAAATGTTAGCACTAGAGGTCACCTTCAAATTGCGTTGAAGGTAAGCCCAATACCCATCTGTTTATATGTCGCTGGTTGGTTTTAAAGAGGTCAAATGGGCACAGACTCAATGATAATAACGTTCTAACTCAGAAATATGGACTAGCATGCACAAGCATTTGAGGTCTGGAATCAACTTCAGTCAATAAGTTGCAGTAAGGGTGAATAGAGGGAAGACTTTGGAGAGGACAGTGTAGAGGTATGTTATGGACATCAGGTATTCAAGTAGCCTAAGGAGGAAAAACTCAAACACAAGATCCTCTTGGATTCAAATTTTCAAGGAAACTGAAAGAAATTATAACAGTACTATAATCAAAACATTCATCATAATATTGTTACAACAATTCATGTGAATCAGTCATTCATGAACTCTTTCATTATCAGAGGAAAATAAGATGGAGCAAGAAAGCTGACTTAGATTGACCAATATGTCTAAAAAAAAAAAACATAACCAGAGAACCAGTGTTCTTCATAAAAATATTACAATAGTAGGGAGCCTAGCTCAACCATTCGACCTTAACAAAATTTCAAAAATGCCTATATACTAAAATGATGCAACCACCAGGAATGTGATCATATCACTGCCTTCAAAGCCTTCAATCAGCGCCCACTCTGTCAGTTTGTGCAAACTTCATGATGTCAGCTGCGATCTAGACATAGTTATGTGCTTTATAGGAAACATTTCCCATAAGGAATCTTCAGATCGTAAGTGTGACTTCATGGTTCCTCTCTGCAATGTTTTCCATTTATGGGATGAGGCGAGGTCTCAATCATTGCCCACAATATTCAATAAATGTCTTCATTGGGATTGGGACTGGGCCTCACACCCATAAATGTTATCAGATGGTGCCAATGACTTCTGTGAGTCCATCCTGACACCTCGAGGCCATGAATGGTCTTTTTCTGTGACCAATGCAAGCTTTGCAAGTGGAAATCTAATAGCATATGCACAAGGGTGATGTGGAGCGAGGTGCTTGGTGAAATCTCACATGCCCCAATGAGTAAGCGACGACCATGCACTGCTCTTTGATAGGATTTTATATGAGCATGTGATTGTGGGTACGTTCAAAGGTGGTTTGGATTTAGACTGCTTTTGGGCCCACAATCCATCTCCCTTCGCCACGTATCACTCTTGACTTACCATGGTTTCAATTGCGGGACCACTTAAAATTTTTATTGCCTGAGGATATTGTGTTCCCGCAATGGAATGTGGCCATTGATATCATGATATTGGATGAGGCTTTCACAATCATCGGCTCAAATATGCCCCCTCTAAATCAATGGATCATATCTTCCCTTTCAAAACAATGAACGAGATTTGGTTCGCGGATTCGCCTTCGGGCTTTCAATAGTCAAACTTTATTTGCTCCAAGCAAATTCTTTGGAGATAGGTATCTGACGAAACGTGGCTCTTGTTAATCAATGACTCAGATCCATTTTGTGCCTTCAGGACTTCGGGCCTTTGGCCACTTCGACATCTTCGGTAAATTCAGTGCTGAAATATTAAAACCACCTTTTGATTATGCTTCAATCCCGAAACTGACTGTTTGAGAAAGCTGTGTTTTGTGTTCATGGCTGCGCCCTGCACAATCAAGGATTTGGACAAATGGATGTGGGTTTGGAAGACAGAAGGATCAGTGATAGAGGCCAAGGAGATGAGTGCTCAAACATAAAGGGGTAAACAAAAATGACTTTCCCGACAAAAGGGGAAAGTTAAGTCTTGGTTTGCGAAAAGGATAGAGACAGGGAAAAATTACAGACTTAGGTAGAATCCAAAAACCCACAGGGCTCTGACAAGTTCATGCAATTACATTGGCCATGAATTTATGTTGCATCTTAGCTAACAAATGTTTGATTGCATGAAAACCCAGTAATTTGGCACTGTATCATAAAGTAATGATGTCATCGATTTAAAATTTAAATAGATGGCAAATGTCATCCATCCAACCTAATATGCCATAAAGTTAATCGTTGATTTTCATTGACTGTGCTCGATACCTGTTGGATGCATGAAATATGATTTCCCATATAGAAAACCTCTACTCCATTACCAGACTTTGACCCATGTACTCTTCATATATTATGTACTTCCATCATAGTAAGTGCTTATCATGCTGTGACTTTTCCTTGCCACTTGTACTTTTGGAGCATTTCATCAACTTTATGTCCTAATATGTTCTTGTCTAAATATTGTTTCCATTTTTGGTGGATTTACCAAGGTTATTTGTGTTATTAGTAAGAAACCAAAATATATTTGAAATGGGCATAGGTAGTGGAGTTATGCATAACCCTATTATAATTGTGTCTAACATAAAGAACATTTCTATTAATTTTGTCTTATTTGTTTTTCTTTATTCATAATTTTTGTTGGTCAATGTTGGAGATATTAACTCGTAGTTGTCTTGTGCTTAAATTTTCATGAATTTCCAAAGGATAGATATTGATACGAGATGTTGAAACAAGAGTCTCCAAACATTCCTCACAAACGCTCTAGGCTATCCAAAGAAGGAAGAAGAGGAACCCCTTCTTGGACTGAGACTCTGAGTGACCAACGACAATCTCATCAGAGGAGATGATCAAATGAGTCAGTGAATAGATAAACTCGAGAATGTGCTCAAGCAAGTGCTATGGATGCAGCCTTCTTAGATAGGTTGCACATTGATACTCCTACAGCTGAGAATGTAGGAAATACATCAGGACAATAAAATATTTTTGGTAATTTTCTTTGATTTTGTTTATTTTTGTTGTATTTTTGTGTATTTAAATTTATGTCAAGTTAAAGGTTGTTATTACTTTCAAATGTGTGTGTAGACAATGATTTTAGAGCAAGGGAATACAATCAAAAAGAGATTGGGTGTCACAAATATTATAATGTTGGTGAAAAGGGTGGAGGTGGATTTATGAGGCGACATTATCAAGAAACATAATATTACACGCCTACATCCACCTATCATTCGGATGTTGGTGATGAGCTTCCCTGGGAAGGGATTACTGAAGCAATGACCCTTGAGCGATGCTCAGGTGTTAAAAGTAGGTTGGAAAATGATTTGAGGATCTTAGATCTCCATCAGAAGAGTAAACAAAGCTTGGAGATTGTTTTACATTCATTGCAAAACTTTATGGACGCATATCAAAAGATGGGGCCAAGTACTGACAGTTTTATCAATTTGATGAGGCGTCAAAAGTCAGAGGTGATGGGCCCTAATAAATGGGATGCAGTAAAAAATAAAGTCTCAAAAGAAAACACAATTTCAATGTTCAATTTCAAAGATGGACCAAATCGAAAGATGTTGAAGGTGCAATATTTTAAGCACCCCGACATAGAAGAACATCTGTATAACAAATTTTTGGAAGCATATGGAAAATTTTCGTGGAATGATGAGGTCCCACATCATTTTTTTAGACACTTTTATGCAGATTTTTTCATGGACATGCACCCTTATTATACTAGTCTAACATATGATTATTATGGGGTTGGTAAAGGAGGGGCATATGATCGAAAATGGACATATTGAAATGCGACATTGCAAAGGCCTCCAACACTTTTAGTATCTCGTCTAATAGAGGAATTTTTTTAACATTCAGAGTTGTGAGATTCATCAGAGGTTGGCAAAGAGGCTAGGAATGCAATCGGGGAAAATTTGGAATCGATTTTTTTATGGTGTTGATGTTGATTTGAACCGTCAGTGAGTGGAAGCCAATTCTCGAACCATTTGTGTTTATAAAATAGATGTGGAGATATATACCATGTCAGTAGAAGATCTTAAGGAGTATGAAAAAAATTTCCATGATGATTGGAAGGGGGTCATTCAAAATGATGAAATGAACAACCGATTAGTATGTGTTCTAGTTAGTAATTTTTTGACGCATTTTAGGATAATTTAGTTCTAATTCTAGATCTAGATACATATCATTGTATCTATAGAAATAATTGAGTTATTATTGTCATTAATTGCAGTTTAGAGATATGTTAAATGAATCTCCAGTAAATAGAGGACTTGATTCCACAAGTTTAAATTTAGATGGGTTGAATCAGATATGTATTTTCTAATATCCATAGATGAGTACTTTAGTGGTCCAATCTCCAATATTTTGAATAAGATCAACACCATTTATAATTTTGTATAAATGTGAACACATTGAATCCTAGATTTAGTTCTTAGTTGTGTTGTTCACAGATCCTTATTCCATCTCCTACTACTTAAGCAAACTTGTCTCAATTCTGATTAGGAGAGTTTGAAGAGGGTAGGAGTTCATAGGTATCATTGCATGTTGAAAACAAATTTGGTTGTATATTAAAATTGCAAATTGTCATTTAAATTATTAATTTAAAAGAAGAATGTCTTAAACAACATTTAATTTATTGAATCATAGGTTGGCACATCATAGGCATTACATGTTTCAAAATTTAAAACTACAAATTAATGTGTTAAAATCATTTAAATTTAATTTTCAAATTTTCAAATTTGAAATGTGTTATATAGGGTAATGTGGAGGAGTACCTGAGACTATGCTTGAACAAAATGTGGAGAAGAGAGTGTGGGAGATTGAGATTGAGGAGGAAGTGGAGGAAGAATCCATACCTGGGAAGGATGTGTCTATTCATGATGATTCATAAACGTGTGTTCATTGCACATTAGTGGGTTTTAATTTGATTTTATGTTGGGGTTTTATATAAAAGTGTTCAAGATTATTTTTGTTTCATAATCTTATTATTTTACTTTTATCAAATTTTTGTTCTCAAATTTTTAGTTTAGCCTTTCCTCTTCAACACTTTGATCAATTATTTTGAAATATATAGAACCCCTATATAATCTTATAGTTCTCTTAAATGGTACATTCAAACTTATTTAAGTTTAGATCATGACGAAGACCTAATTTTGAACTTGAACATTTGATTATTTGATAATAAACTCTATCCCACATTAGAAAAGGGGAAGTTTCTAAATTTTCTTCRATTGCACTCCTTGTCTTCTTATCYAAGAATGGYGTAGGGTGGATATTTRTGTTTTCTACATTCAACTAAGTGAACTCTCTCTTTCCAGGTTATTGTCAAACTCTTAACTAAATTGGTTACTAACCACAAAAACCAACATTCAAGTGTATTTATAAATAAGCTATGTATATGTATATCTGAKCTAGCTCACACATATTGTATATGTGAKCTAGCTCAMATATAATTTTAAATAGMATTTGATTATATGTAATATGAATACATGCCAAAKATGAAAGATGAAAGATTTAAGTGGTTTTTAAAAAATGACTTAATATATGTGCAGATTTGTGTTTTCTTCATGTACATGAAAGATTATATGAGAACATATATTCCACCGCAGAAAGAGGGGTTAAGTATTTTCTGAAAGAATGGTTTTTAAAATAAAGATTTGTGAACTTTCATACATATAAGTAATTTCTTGGAAGAATGACTTAATATGGATATTTATGAGTCCTTAAATTTGAAAGGGATTTATGGAATTTGATTATATGACCACTGAAGAAGATGAGAGAAGTATTTTATTGCTGAGGATATTAGTACTTTATTGCTGAGTAAATAAGATCAAATAAGATCACCTAGGATGAGAATTTCACCTCAAGGATTCGAGACTTTATCCACAAGGGGATAAGTATTTCATTGGAATAATGACTTAATATGGAGATTTGTGAACTTTTTGCATACACAGTTCTATATTTATTTTCAGATTATTATCTAACTCTGAACACAAAAACTTCTTACCATGAACACAGTTTTTATCTTTAATTTTTTTTTAAGATTTTAGATAAGATTTTACAAATTGTTTAAATCATGTATGCTTAATGTGGAGAGTAACTA
>JASDQU010252816.1:0-16191 GCA_032191745.1 Picea mariana
AATGACAACTCATTGATCCATCTTCATCTATGCATTCTCATCAAGGACAATACATATTATATTACATCAATCATCAATCAATCAATCCTTTGACATCAATCAATGACATCAATCAATCAAACCATTGGCATCAATGACAACATGATCCAACATATTATCAAAACTTTTAGGATCCAAAGTACTCAACTCTACCTCAAGCATATGACCTCTCATCTAATCCTACTTTCCAAACATACTTTCCAAGGTGGTCCAAATCTCGTTTGGAGTCTCGCATGCGGAAAAATGAAACCATAGATCAGTTGAAATTAATTCAAGAAGAAGTCATGTGGCTTCATCCTTTCAGTTCGAACATCTCATCTTCTCAATTGCTAATGTAGGTTTTGTTTCTGTCCCCATCGTCAAGTTGTACAATCCTTTCCTTCTGACTTGGAATTCTGCTTTGGGATTCCAATCAAAATAATTGTATGTTGTGAGGATTAACACAAAGTTTGAATTTAGAATAGGTTTCGTATCTATCTCTCCCACTATTTATGAGAACCCCTAAAAAAACTGATAAATCACTATAGAAATGGCACTTTAAGTGGAAAGTTTGTATAAGTTTCAGGAGACAATCTTCCAACTTCCTTTCTGAGCAAACAATGATGAATCTCTCAAAATGGTTGAAAACCCACTTGAAGAATGGGTCTATTTACTTCTCTTATGAGATGTTTCCTCGCAAAGTTAATATTTTAGGAGATATAACTGCAACAAGAAAGGTGTTTTTAGAGGTGGCCACACCTTGCCTTAAGAGACAGAGCAACCAATGTCTGCTACACGAATTTTCTCGCCAAAAATATGATTTCCTTATTCTTTGTCTTATCTGGCTTGCTCCAAGTAGCGTAACTATGTTACCATGTCAATGTTTGATCGAAACTTGTACAGGAGATCTAGCTAAAGCAAGTACAAACAAAGCTTATCAAGAAAGGAAGAGAGATTAAATATGGAAGAATGATAAAATATATTCACACTACTCCAATGAGTCGATGATCATCAATATGATACAATGAATGAGTGTAATACACTCATATATAGGAAATAAAATTCCACGATAGAAGAATGCATGCATGCATAATAGCATAATAGTGATGATCTAAATAGAAAGTCTAAAATAGAACTAATCAATTAACTCCCACTGAACTAGTGTGCTGAAAATATAAATTTCTTCAACATACATCAGTTGGATTTTTGTCGTGATTTTCACGACCCAGTGTCCATTTGCATGGAGATGGTCTTTTCAAAGGTTTTTAGTGTTGTATCATTCGAAATACAAGCAAATTGTAGTAGTAAGTATGCGCTGCTAGTTTATTTTTTGTTGCCAAAATTTAAGAATTCCTACATTTTTTTTCATTTTGCTGCAAAAAGATAGATTACAGGGTCAGTCATATGCTTGAATGACTGCATTGGCATTTTCACATTACGTGATTAAATAGCATTATTGGTTAGTAGAGTAGGATGGTTGAATAAGCTCAGATATGAGCATTTTTTTTTTTCTGTTTGTTGGTATGATGTAGATTAGTAATAATGACTCCATAAGCCCAATGGAGACACTGGTAGATAGCTTTTTCAGTTTGTAGATTGGTTGCAGTTTATTTTCAGCTTGCAGAGTATTTGTTTTCAAATGAGCATAACGAGTAGGGATACAGGTCGAATAAATAAGGCACAATGGTCTGTGGGTCTTGGTGCCTCAAAGGGAGGACACCATCCCTAAAAGGAGCCAGTGTTAGTACCCAGATCTGTAGGGTAATTTTTTTTAAATCTAGTGCCATGTTCCAAAAGCACATGCGACAAAAACAAATTTGTTGTCAGAAGAAGGACATTCTTGTAGTGCAATCATTAACATGATATTGTCAACCTCTTTTCCGATTTTATATCCATTTCAAAAAACCTCCATTTTTACAAGTGTCAATCTTGGTAGCCCACTATCCTCAACATAAATTTTCATATTTTTCGAGCCTCCATTCTAGTGATCTAGATATATGTGTTCCTTTGGCCTATATTCCATCGATCAAGAGATAAAATTCATGTCTTTTTCAAGGTAAAAAGGTTAAATGTTAAAAGTGTTGTTTGATTATTGGACAATAAAAAATATTCAATATTGGTAGCCCACTATCCTCTACATAAATTTTCATATTTTTCGAGCCTCCATTCTAGTGATCTGGATTTTTATATTCCATCGGTCGAGATAAAATTCATGTCTTTTTCAAGGTAAAAAAGGTTAAATGTTAAAAGTGTTGTTTGATTATTTGGACAATAAAAAATATTCAATCTTGGTAGCCCACTATCCTCTACATAAATTTTCATATTTTTCGAGCCTCCATTCTAGTGATCTGGATTTTTTTTTCCATTCAGAAGAAGTATTGGGCCTAGTATCGAGCTTGATATCAATTTATGTGAGCCTCCATTCTAGTGATCTGGATTTTTTTTTCCATTCAGAAGAAGTATTGGGCCTAGTATCGAGCTTGATATCAATTTATGTGACCTATGGCTAGACGTTAATCAACATCACAAGCACCCAAGTATCAAGTAACACATACACAAGGCACCAAGGGAGAGCTCAAGGATCATTAAGGATTACATGCAACAAATGTTAATTTTAAAAGTTAAATATTATATGATGGTTTGCATGTGGGATATAGTCCCAATGCTCAAAAAAACAAAACATACAAACTGTCATGTATTAGCCATACTCAATTGTAGAGCAATGTTTATGAGATCACCTCAAGAATATTTGCAGTCAATATGCCTCAGCCTGAGTGCATGTGTCAAGAGCGCCAATTCTCAGAGCATTTCTTAGGTATGCCATCGGGTTCATAACCAGATGTCTGTATATTGAAATGTTAAGTAACCCGAGTGCCTAGGAGGATGCTAGGTGTCAAATAAATCGAAAAAATGTTAGTTATGGAAAAGAACTGAAAACACAGTTGAGGTATTATGATAGGTGCTTAGTTCTGAGAGTGCCAAAGGATTATTGTGGTTGGATATTCACATCTTCTCTGCATATGTGAAAGGAGGAGAATTTTGTAATGTTGTAAAAGATTCAAGTTAGTTCTGTCAATAAATTGGAAAGGTCAAGATTGTGAAAAGAACAAACCCAACTGTTCATGACGTGCTTACCAATGATCCCTATGTTATTCTGATTTTTGAGAAGCAAGCAATGAATCAACACTAGATGTTAAGGCAGTGGGAATTTCTTTCATAAGTAATCATTAAGTGAATGTCAAGTGAGAATGATGTGCACCCACATCAAGCGCTAGATCACTCATCAAAAACCCATATTCAACGCCATATTTCAAAGAGAATAAGATCGCTGAAGTGGTTTTATTAGATTGCAGGAAAAGAACAGATTTTGTGCCATAGAATTAGGCACCATGATTCTGATCCAAAATCATTGGAATTTCATGTTAAGTTATGCAGGTTGCATGCCAGGATTTGGGTGCAAAGGAACCAGACATTTCCCATAATAGATTGAAGTCTAATAGCGGGGGATTGTGGTAGAAGCAACTCATCAAAATGGAGAAAAACCCACCATGAAATCTCAAGGATCGTTCAAAATATTGCACCAGATCGCTAAGGGAATATAGTTGAAGAATAATTAAGTGGCATAAAATTGTGTAATAGAGGAAGAAGATCAGGAAGTTTAAGTGCCATATTTGACCAGAATGCAACAATAGTTATGAACTTGCTATGCCACGTTATCAAAATTACAATTTGAATAGATTCCTTGAGATAACAATGGGATTTGGATCAGATCAGATAGTTTTTGAGATTTCTTCAACATGTAATATTCATCTCCAACTTTTGTCAACATTAGAAAACAAAGAGAATTAAAGAAAAACTTCCATATTTTCAGGAAGATAAGATGTCGGTCATAGATATCATTTCGGATTTGAAAGAAAGTTCAAAATCATTTCCAGAAGATCAACGTCAACATTTTCAGGCATGAAAATAGCAAATACATAGGTGGAAGAGTATCATCAATTAGGTGTGTTTGTGTTATGATGATAATTCCAAAGTTTTGAGCCAGGTAACTAGATGTAATCTGGATGTAACCAAAGATGACTGTTAGAATTTAGGGGCTAAGATATGTATCCGAATGTTTTTGAAATGTATAAAAGAAGGATCAAATGAGGAAATAAGGGTTGAGTTCTGGGGGCCTAAGAGAGGGACTTTGTGAGGTTTGTGTATGATTTCATTGTAAGCCTGAGGGTAGCCTTTTATTTTCTGTATTTCAACATCAGAGCTATATGAGAACCTTGCCTACTAGTCTGTGTTTCTCATCGTGTTTGTTTTTCCTCTTGTCTGAATAGAACTCATGTGCTACATACTTCCTATGCATTATGTTTTAGTGTACTTACTCTGTACCTATAAGGTTCATTCAAATATCTAACATCCATTCTCAAGAAATATTTTATGTTTAATGGATATTCTTCTTATGGTTTATACATGTCTGATATGATAGAGAAGAAAGTGTTTTCCATATTTGTTCCCTTTAATTATTCTATTTACTTATGTTTTACCTATGCCTATCTAGTAACTAGTTCGAGTACCTTTTATCAATGAAATATTTCAGACTCCATGCCCAATGGTCTTGATCATTGATCTTTATATGTGTTAATTCATTTTCTTCCACACTCTTTCTCTCCCTGTTTACCGGATCCACCGACTCAAACTTAAACAAAACATCACAAAAATTAAGATGTGCTAGGATTGGCTCTGCTGCAGTCTAGGGACAACGTTTAACACAAACAAAAATTCTGGAGGTCATAAAAAATACTTATGATGGAATGAAAAGGACTCCAAATATCAATTGTTTCCCATAATGTGTTTAATATTAGATCAAAAATCAAAATTGGAATGCATGAATGTTTACTCTTTACCTATAAGGTTCATTCAAATATCTAACATCCATTTTCAAGAAATATTTTATGTTCAATGGATATTCTTCTTATGGTTTATACATGTCCGAACTGATAGAGAAGCAAGTGTTTTCCATATTTGTTCCCTTTAATTATTCTATTTACTTCTGCTTTACCTATGCCTATATAGTAATTGGTTTGAGTACCTCTGATCAATGAAATATGTCAGATACTCCATGCCTGATGGTATTGATCATTGATATTTATATGTGTTAATTCATTTTCTGCCTCACTCTTTCTCTCCCAGTTTACCTGATCCATCGACTCAAACTTAAAAAATACATCACAACAATTAAGATGTGCTAGGATTGGCTATGTTGCAATCTAGGGACAATGTTTAGAACGAACAATAGTTATGGAGGTCATAATTTTTTTTTATGATGGAATGAAAAGGACTCCAAATATCAATTGTTTCCCTTAATGTGTTTAATATTAGATCAAAAACCAAAATGGGAAGGCATGAATGAAACTAGATTTCAGATCTGCTATTGAGTTGGTGAAATTTTGGTTGATTAATTCAAAAAAATGTTGCAAAGGAATCTGAGCAGCCAAGTGTAGATTAACACTTCCCTAAGTTTCTTTCATATAAAGAGAAAGAATCATGAGTTGTTGGTTGCACAAACCATTTTCCAACCTGCATAACAAAAAAGAATCTTATTTTAAACTATTTGACAGTTTGGGAAAAACTCTTCCTCTAATGACTGACTTATTAAAATGAAATTAGATTAAAAAGAAAAAAAAATAAGAATCAAAATTAAAACTAATCCTAAGCAAAGCCTGCTAAGCTACTCTCGACTTTAAACTATATTGGATGTCATAAAACTTATGTAAAAGCATAACACCAGTGCAGTTGTTCAAGTATTCATATTTCATTCATTTATCTAAATCACACTACCTTCCTCCTGAGAAATAAGTATTATGTGTTTTCCCACAATATTCCCTTCGAAAGGAAACTTAGTGTTGTTGATTGTTGTAGGATTTCGATCCCTAGACACATCGTCTTTTTCCTGAAATCAGAATCAATCAATTTAAGCATGTAGAACCATAAAAAATTAATTTCATCTATCTTCTAATGATACTTGTCCACCACTAATCCTTTGTCATGCTTAAAATATAAATAAAATGTTGATTCAAAAATCACCAAGATTGCACACCAAGGTATTTATTTCCTCTTGTCATTATTGATGATAATGTGAAACATCCATATAATTATCTTCAACCTTGTTAGAGGAAAGATGCAATCACTATGTATATGAGAGTAGTTAAGACACTATGATAAGGTACAAATAATCTTAGATAACAACCTAGATTGATTAATTCCCCCATTATAAATGAAAGGTATAATTAGAAACCATATTTGGATTAAATGACCAAAGCCTGATTTCTAATGAGCTTGTTGGAGATTTGCAACTTCGGGCAATCATTCTCCACAAGAAAGTACAAGAAGACCCATCTACACCATTACATAATCCCCAGAAAGAGAAGTCAACCCCATAGGAATATAATAAAGTAATTGAAGACCCGAAAATAAGAAGTTTTCCCTGGAATGGCGCCTAGATTAGTATACATACATGACTGGCTCATTTCATTTGGGCATGAAGACAATTATCCTTTATGTAGTTCGCATAAGGCAGTTGCAGCTGCAGTTGTGATATTTCACTATATCTTGGTTCTGGTTGTCTTGGAGAGTGCACCACACTTGGGAAGGATACTATTGGTTTCTCTTGGTCATCTTATTGAGGCACTAGGTCTTGGTGATTCTAGCCTTGGGGAGGATCTTATCTATATGGTATTTTGGCCATTGATGGTGATGTACTGGTATTATATCTTGGACTAAATTGTTCTATAGAAAGGTTGTTGGGGTTTTTCCCAAGGTTTGGGTTTCCCAGGATAAACTCTTGTGTTATTGTGTTTATTGTGCATGGTTAATATTTCTATATCTTCTCATTTCCATTGCAGTATTATAGTTGAGATTTTCAGTGTATAGTTAATGTATGATAACTGTTGTATGAAAGAGTATCGTGTTATTAATCATAAGGAAATAACTATCAAGAGCCGAGAATCATAAAACATCAATATGGTATGAGAGCTAGTTGAAATATTGCCACTGCACAGTTTCAATTTTCCGCTACACGGATCTGAACTTGTCAAGCTCGTTGAACAATTTGTTGGAGGAAGTTGAGATTAATTTTTCCATAGACAAACTCTCCCTAGCCTAGCGTACCTCCTAGTGGTCTGAGATTACAACTTGGTGAAAGTTGACATTTCTCACTACAGTTGCAGTTGCAGTTGTAGTGGTCAGTTACAGTTACAGTTACAGTTACAATTGCAGTTGCAGTTGCAGTTGTCAGTTACAGTTGTAGTTGCAGTTACAATTATAGTTTCTAGTTGCTAGTTATAGTTGCAATTTCCAATCGCTAGTTGCAATTGCCAGTTGCCAGTTTCCAGTTGCACAAACCTTGAGATTAGAAGACAAGATGGATGGTGCTACAAATTTCAAAGGTACACACTTGTATATAAATTATATCATGAGGGTGTTTGTAGGATATGTACACTTGGAAAAAGGACCTTTTTCCAAGCAATGATAGTAGTCTTGAAGGGATATTAGATCTAGTGCACTCAGAGGAAGCCCAATATTTTGAGGTAGAAGTGATGATGTCTCTTATAGTATATGACAACTCGCAATCAAATGGGACAATAGCATCAAGACTCCAGGTTTACATATCATGTTTGATATTTTTATATTATTTCATATTAAGTAAGTGTTGTAACTAGGAAAACAATATTTAGAGTTCTATTATTGCTGAGTACTTTTGCTATCAAATGATTAGTAACACTTGAATATTGTTAGTACAATGATCATTGTGTAAATGTTCACTATTTAGTACTAATGATGCACTTATTTACAAGATGAAATTGATTTATTCTAGGTGATGTTCTTGGTTGTTGTATTTGTCCCAAGTAGGCTACTATGGAGGTCACAACATTAGAAAAGTGTTGCTCTTGTATTTTTTTCTTGTTTTGTTCCAGGTAGGTTACCATGGAGGAATGATTGGTAACAACACTTGAAAAGTTTTTTTCATGTTTCTAATTTTTTATTCTTGTTCCTATTTACTTATCATAAGAATATTGTTCTTGTCTGCTATTTTTTTTTATTGCGCTTGTTCCAAGCATGTCATAGGTGATAGCTATGAGAGAGAGCTATAATGATGGTTGTAGGAGGAAACCAATTATATCTTGATTAGTGACGAAAAGTCTCCGGGGGTCTCTAGTTTGAGACATGAAGTAGGCTATCTAGACATGGAGTTGTATACATGACAATATACATCCATATACCGAAGGTGAAGAAGAAAAAGTTAGAACCTTCCTAAAAGAAGGATACTTTTGTGGGATACAGAGTGTTCCACGTGGATATTGACAGGGAGGAGCATATGGCTCTACCAATGGTGAGTCATATAGACCCACCTAGTACCAATTCAAAGGAAGATAGAGTTCAAAGGGAGTCATCCATCAAGATCCAGTGGGGAGGATCAACCTCCCAAGACAATTAATTAGAGATCATACTTCAGAAGATGCAGAGGGAGAATATGGCTCTAGAGATTATATAGACTCAGAGGGAGTCATGTTTAATAGGGATCATGGTACTTCGGGATTGATGGATACTTGATGATCTTGGTTTTAAACAAGAATGTATAGAATCAAAATGATCCTAATTTCAAAGAGATTCAGTTAGCTCAAGAGAGAGCCGATTATTCAGAGGGAGTCCCCCCCAAGATCCAGGCGGGAGAGAGACATATCCCAATATTTATAGACACGTGTCATGAGTTAAGGAGGCTAGACAAAAGCTTTAGAGGAAAGAGGATTCTAGGATATGTGATCTTGCTACAATGACAGAGGAGGCATCCAGTTAGGAGTACTAGGTATGGATTTTTTCTCAGTCATAGAGGGAGCATCCAATGAGGTAGATTGGAAAACATGACTTACTCTAGTGATAGAGGGAGTTGGACTCAGAGTTCGAGATGGAGGATCCTGAATGAATGTACTCTTGGGATTAGAGGTGTGATGAGATGATATAAGATCTTCCTCATTCAAGGGATACTGATGAGATTTGATATAATGGACTACAAGTCCATGACTACACCTATGATGAAAAATATGAAGAAGTTGAGTGATTCTGCTTGAGATTTAGATTTGGTGGATCCCACAATGTACAGGCAGTAGATCAAATCCTTGATGTACCTGGTTAATGCCAGGCCATATATTTCTTTGCAGTTAGCACCTTGATCTAATATTTGGCTGAAGCCAAGGCATTTCCGGTGGGTGGTAGTGAATCATGGCACAATTGGATATGATTTGTCTTAGGTGATGAAGTGAGGCTACACAGATATACAAATTCTAATTGAGCAGGGAGTGCAGTAGACAGATTGAGCACCACAGGGTGCTACTTCATCTTGGAATCAGTTATGATTTTTGGGATAAGCTGGAAGCAGGCTTCTGTAGCACTCAGTCCAACAGAGATGGAGTATGAAACAACCAGTGTCACAAGTCATGAAGTGGTGTGTTTATACTTGAAAGCGCAACATTGGATACTATGCTCAAAAATAATTTCCAAGATTTATTATTTAACTATATTAATTATATACTAGTAGGTGGGACCCCTTGTTTAACATATGACAGTATAATGAAGAAGCGAGACTTATATTTTGTTTTCCTAAGTATTGGTTGTGACACAATTTCTATAGCTCATTTTCTTCAAATCATGGTTAAAATGCTAATGCTAATATGTTTTGGGCAAAGTGATTAAAACAATGAACAACATGGTCTTAATTATCTCTTGCGAAATATGATTATGCTACCTTTTGGATGAAAGAAATACACTCCAGTTTTAATTTTGATATTGTGTATTGTCCATAACAAAGATAAGGTGATCACCTCAACCCTTGCTACTATTGTTATGCACATTGTTTGAATTGCAATTTGGTTGTGTTCGTAGCAAGTTGTCATATGAGAAATATGTATAGGCGCACTTTGGAATATCGTGCACTTTGCAAATTGTAACATGGAAAGTTTGGAATATTTGGTTGTATTAATGGTTTTGAATGTTAATGGTATGGTGAGATGGCTAGTGGGCTTGACTCGTACTAATCCATGAATGGAAATATGAAGGAAGAAGCGACGTGCAATAAATGAATGTCACTCAAACTTGCCTCAATCCTTCCACCCTAGTCATTCTTTCATTTTTGCTATGTTAGTTGTTTTTGCTCCGCCTCGCCCGGTCGTGGAGGAAGTATACAACCTTGGTTTTTCTCCTTATGCAATCTTTTATAGGTATGGTTTTTTCTTACTTTTCCATCCATGAAATTTTCTCTGCCCTTAAATCAAAATGTTGGCTTTGGTTTCTCGTGGTCTGTGTAATTCTCAAGTTGTCATGTTGTTTTTTTTGGAACTGTGTATTTATGGTTGCATCCTTGGTTTCCTGTGGTGGTTGTTCTGAGACTCTTGGCATTAAAAATGGTCGTAGTGTCTTTGTAGTGTTCAACTGTTTGCAAATATTTGTTGAGTAAACGTTATGGTTGAGCATGCCTTGCCTATGGTTTTGTATTGTGGGTTTGGCCTCCATGTTGAAATGGGTTATGTCAGCCTTACCTCTGGTTTTTTTGAATACCCCACCTATAGATTGACATTGCTAATCTCTGTGGTTAGTATACCCGTGCCATAATTTCGACCCTGTGAATGTTTAAGGGAAATATGATGAAGGAATAAATCCTTTCGTGTATTGTCCTGGGCAAACCCTCAGTTGTTAGCCTTCCTTCTTATGGTCTCACTGTAAATGTTGCATGGTGAATCTTATGCAAATATGAGGAAATTGGTTACCAAGATTTTGGTGGGAGCACTATTCATGTTATTTTTGGTTTGGGCACATGTTTTAATTGGTCACTTGTTATGCTATGATGAAGGAAGTGTTGGATTCACTTATTCTTTGGAAGTTACAGTCTGCTTATACGAATCTCATGAAGTCGATAGAAATGTTGTGAATTATTGTTATATTATTCGTGATCGATTATAATAATGAAAATCACCAGTGGAATGAGTTTTCCATGCCATGCAACTGCCAAACCCCCTGTTTAAATTTCACCCATTGTCTCTACCACTTACTGTCATTGACATATCTCGAACCCTATGCATTACAGTGAAAGTGTTGCTTACTCAAGTTTGAGTTGATGAGAGCATTGTTCTTTCTCGGTTACTTTGGCACGGGTTTAATTGGTCCCTTTCTTGGAAATTGTGGAAAGAGTCTGTACACACCTATTCATTGGAAATTACAGTTTGTTGAAGCTTGTGTTTTCAATAACAAATGTTATTTATCTTGGTTAACTTGTCATGCTTTATTGTTAAGAAAGCACATGTGTTTGAAACGTCTGATGCTCGAATTGAGTAATACTGCCCAGAATGAAGTTAAAAGAAGTTGCATTGAACGGTGGTTTGATTAAATGATGGATATGAGTTTTTTTTGGGGAGAACTGTGCGTGATCCCGTGGAATTTAAGGGACCATTATTGGGGTTGATGTTATGAATCGTGGCTCATCCACTCTAAGATTATTGTTCTATTCATGTAGTGATTATGATGTTTTTTGTCATTTCTGTTATATTATGAAAATATGGTTATAATGGTTACCGTGATTAAATAATTCTGGGCATATCAAATAGTTTTTTGTGTAAAACAATTCGTAGGCCAACGAGAAATTTTTTTAAAGAAGGCATCAATTTGGATTATTGTTTTAGAAACATAAAACTGTTTAAACTTCAAAATTTTGGACATAGATATATTTTGATTACATCATAGGTAGCATGTTTTGATTTTTTCACTTGAATAGTATTCGTAAAGTTTCCCTATCACTCTCCGATTTTTTTCTAATTACACTCCCTCCATGATCCCAATTTCACTTATTGCATCCTTGTTCTGTGATATAAATTTTAAAAGAGAGGTCTGTGTGGAAATGAAAGAAAGATAACATAGCAAGGGTTGAGGAATGATATTCTTGATATTTTTATATACACATTTAATTGTTTGGTTAATTTTTGAACTTTATTCATATATTGATTCCCTCCATGATACCATTTTTTGCTAATTTCACTCCCTCCATATTTCCCATGAACCCTATCATTCCATGTTCACATGGAAATTAATGAATGATGTGTTATGGATGGATTTGCACATATCTCGTGTCAATTTTGGAGCCAACTTTTGATTCATGTAAGCAAAGTGTCATGTATGGTTTATTAAGAGCTTCATTACTGAAAAATTGTTCCTACATGATGAGCTTTTTCAATAGAGGAATCAATGGTCGAAATAACAAAGGCAGTGGAAATTGGAATTGAGGCCATATGAGGCCTAGATTTTATATCCATTTTGACACTAACCCATAAGAATTGAACCAACTGTTCCAAGCTGGGTTCTTTAGTTGGATTGGCCATGGGATAATGCACCCTCGACCATAAAGACCCCCTTTCCAACCTCCAAATAATATTCTAAACATTCTCGTTCCTCCACATGTGTCTTTGTAGCCCGAAGTCCCCACAAATGATGGTTGGAAAGAGATTTTCCATTAGGTTGTCTCTCACCATCGTGGTTGGCCTACTATGTCATTTCCTTTACCAACACCTGTTAATCCCAATGTCCAAATTTCCTGTGCTATTTCGCCAGTTCAGTCTTCACATGCCAGTAAGAGATTGAAAACTAATATTCCCCAACATGTTCAAGACAAAAGAAAATAAATTGCCTCTCCTTCTTCTCCCTCCATTGATTCCTCTAAATCTGTGTCTTCTCGACTTCATTTAAAGGATGGTTTCTCCCATGTGATCATCGAGATACAACCCCAAGGGTCCAATCAACCACGTGCTACTTTAGAAAAGTCTAAGGGAAACAATAGTGAAAAAAGGAAAATCGCCTCACAAAGTGGCAAATATGGTTTTTAAATTATATCTTATGTGATTCAGTTGATGAGGACATTGTTTAATGGTTTTCAACATATTTTGGACATCAATCCCTATTTTTGATATTTTGTGGATAATGTGAATATATATTCTTTTTGGATATGATATAAATTATTGTTGATATTTAAATATCCAGTTTAAAAGATATTCAAGAGAGTTACTAGGGTGGCACATGGTCAAAATGATTATATTTTGTGTGTTATATTTCATGATATCAAAAGAAGAAATGAAGGGAGTCACTAGGGGTCCCACCTACTTAATTATTATTAATTAAGACCCTTAACTATATTATTATTATTTATTTCTCCTAAATTAATTAATCAAGTTAAATCAACTTAACTAAATAAAGTAGTTGAACTACTTCAACTTATTGTGAAAGAATAAAATCTCAATGAGAAGAAGAGACAAGGGGAGAATAGAAGGAGAAAACAAGACTAAGGTTTTCTCTTTAGTTATATGAGATAGTTTCAATTTTCATTCATTTCTGAGTTTATTCGAAAGCGTAATTCTCTTGTTTACAACAAGGTCTTATTGTAGAGAGAAAGGTTCAAGACTAAACCACACTTTTCATAGTTTTGTTTTAGAGGTTTTGATTCATCCTTGATAGTCCATTTATTCTTTTCTGTTTGTGAATTAATTTTCATGGCTGATAAAGGATATCTTGCAGAGTCAAAATGACAACAGTTTGTGGCAAGCTGATCCAAATTATTAATTTCAGTTTTACTTTACTGTCAAATTATTTTTGTATGGTGTTCATCAGAGATCTATAAATCAGACTTCAGTCCATACCCTTGCAGGGGTTTGGTAAAGAGAAAAACACTTTTGGTATCTTAGAATGAAATAAAATCAGATTGTTATTTTGTCTCATACATGTGTTTTCGTGACTTGGTTACTTTTTCTCTTTTGATCTCCATGTTTACATTATCGTAAAATCTGTGTACATTCCAGTAGCTTTTATAAATTTTATTTTATATTGCAACATATTTAAATTATAAAATCAACCTCAATCCTTATAATTAATACTTGTGGATTGAGTGAATATTTTGAGGCTATAAACCCCGGGTGACATTCCCAGCTATCTTGTTCTAGACAGGAAAGATCTGAAAATGATTGAGTAAGGTAATCCAAACCCTTTCCTCAACATGGTGCAACTTCAAAATCTTCTTGCAGGAATTCATCCGAGACATGGTATAGAAGGGAGTAGTGAAGCTCCAGTACTTATCCGTAGATGAGAAGATTGCAGATATCCTCCTAGAGTGGCGATGTTGACTTGGATGAGGATGATGATACACATGATTATCCATGTTGATTTGGCTAGTGATGAGTGTTTATGTTTCAACATAAGGAAAACATTCTCCCAGATTAATCATACACGAGGCTATGCTAGTGTTGATACGAACAAGGGAGAATGATTCATTCACTCATGGGGATCTGCATGTGGTGAATGGCCTAGGTATGTTGATGTTCTCTAGGAAATAACATCGGGCATACATTCTCCCATATTGGTCATTCACAAGGCTATGCTAGTGTTGATATGACCAAAGGAGAATGATTCATTCACTTACGAGGCTCTACTAGTAGTGAAGGACCCATATCTTTGGGTAGACATAATCCCAGATTGGTCATGCATGGGGCTATGATAGTGTTGATATGACCAAGGGTATTGATTCATTCATCCACAAGGGTTTTTTAGTGGTGAGTTGCCCAGGTAAGCATTAGGAAGAAATTATCCCAAATTGGTCATGCATAGGGCTATACTAGTGCTTATATGACCAAGGGTAATGATTCATTCATCCACAAGGATGTTCTAGTGGTGAATGGCCTAGGTATAGTCCTTCTCCTATCAAGGAGTAGATGGACTTGTGATGCTATCACATGCATATTCTAGGGAAAAATGCATGTGTGGATATGACACATCAACATGGCTCATGAAGACAACCTTTCTATGACAGAATAAATCGAAGTATGGAGAATGCCTCCCTTGTTGAGAGGGAGTGTTGGAGATTTTCAACTTTGGGAAGTCATTCTCCAAAAGAAAGTACAAGAAGACCCATCTACACCATTACATAATACCCAGGAAGAAGTTGGAGACCCAGAAAGAGAAGTTGGCCCCATACTGGCACCCAAATTAGTATAAATACAAGAATGCCTCATTTCATTTGGACATGTAGGCAGTTCTCCTTTCTGTAGTGTGCACAAGGCAATTGTGGCTGCAATTGTGCTATTTCTCTATATATTGGTTTTGATTGTCTTGGAGAGTGTACCACACTTAGGAAGGATATTATTGGTTGTTCTTGGTCATTTTATTGAGTTGCTAGGTCTTGGTGATGCTATCCTTGGGGAGGATCTTCTCTATATGGTATTTTGGCTATTGGTGGTGATGTACTGGTATTATATCTTTGACTGAATTCTTCTATAAAAAGTTTGTTGGGTTTTCTCCCTCTCCCAAGGTTGGGTTTCCCATGATAAACTCTTATGTTCTTGTGTTTATTGTGCATGGTTAATATTTCTAGATCTTGTCATTTCCGTTGTAGTATTATAGTTGATATTTTCAGTGTATAGTTATTCTATGATAACTATTGTATGAAAGTGTATCTTGTTATTAATCATAAGGCAATAACTATCAAGAGATAATAATCATAAAACATCAATAGATTTGATGTTTGTCACGATGGATAAATCCATGCGACTGATATCCTAAAGTTTCCAAGAGTGTTCCAAGCATAGAAACTATGAATTTCACTTCCTTGATCTTACATATCACATAGAATATTGAGAAAATGAAATGTTGATGAGTGTGGAACCCATATCTCTACTAGATAGGTTTTCCGTCCAAAATAACTAAACATACAATTCAGAAAATGGAACCAACAAGATCACGAGTGAGAGAAATCAAATAAAAACAAATTCCAACTGTCACATACCCACTACCTCAATCAAATTTTTCGTTGTTTTCTGCAGATTCAGAGCCCCAAAATATCTATGGAGGCCTAGCGTAAGCTAGATCTTTCTCTCTCCATGTTCCCATGTGGTCGCGGGTCATGGTCATAGTTAAAATAATCATGGTACCTCTTTGTATTTTGCGCCTCGATGCTACAGGGGTGTTGAATCGTTCGACTCTACAACCGTCGAACCCCGATAGGGCTAGCATCCGACTAATGAGGACAGGCCCCGTCGCATGGTTAAATGGAATACATGTGGAAGAGGGGGAAGTGCGACACGGTAGTCGACAGGACAGGAG
>JASDQU010252817.1:0-16132 GCA_032191745.1 Picea mariana
ACTTCAGAGTGCTCTGGTTGTCACACCAGATGACGATCGGCCGATGAAACTGAATGCCCAACTCAGTGAGAAAATGTTGTAGCCACATAGCCTGAATGGTTATGTTAACTACCCCTCTGTACTCTGCCTCAGCTGAAGATAGAGAAATGGAATCTTGCTTCTTTCTTGACCAATAGATCAGACCAAAACCAATATTGTGTGAGTAACTAGATGTGGACTTGCAATCAATGCTATCGCCAGCCCAGTTGGAATTAGTAAGCCCAATGAGATCTAATGTAGAGTATGTTGCGTAATGAATCCCAAAGGTGATGGTTCCCTATACGTATCGAAGGATACACTTTGCAGCCTTCCGATGTAGCTCATGTGGCTCCTGCATGAACCTGGAAACTGCGCCAACTACATAGGAGAGGTCTGGTTTGGAGTGCGTGAGATACAACAAGCTCCCCACTAGCTATCTATACAGTGTGTTGTCAACCAGTGGAGTCTCCCTGCCATCCTAAAGCTTGAATCTTGAGAGAAAAGGATTCGGAGTTGACTTGCAGTTTGTCATGTGAAATCTATCAACGAGATCTCATGCATACTTGGCCTGAGACATTTTGATGCATGATGCATCCTGACTGATCTTGATTCCAAGGAAGAAGTGTAGCGGACCCATGTCCATCATCAAAAACTTGTCATGTAAAATACTCTTGGCTGCAACAATTGTTGAAGTCGAGCACCTGGTGATCAAAAAATCATCGACATACAAAACTAAAAGTAGAAGTGAATCAGTCGTCCTAAGCATGTAGACATTTGGGTCTAATTTACAACGTACAAAGTTCTGTGACAATAGGTAGGTATCCATATTGGCATACCATGCCCTCGGAGCCTGCTTGAGGCCATTAAGTGACTTCTTCAATCGACATACCAAAGATGAGTCCTGCATAAATCCCTAGGGTTGCTCCATGTATATCTCCTCAGAGACATCATTGTGAAGAAATGCATTCTTCACATCCATCTGATGGACTTACCATCCCTTAGATGCCACCATGGAAAGTGTCAATCATATGGAATCCATCTTCGCTACTAGAGTGAAGGTCTCATCATAGTCAATACAATGAACCTGTTGAAAGCCTTTGCCAACAAGCTTGGCTTTGTATCTGTTGGTCTATCCATCCACTATTCTCTTGGTCCTGTATACCCATCTGCATCTGACAAGTTTCCTCCCAGAAGGAAGGGGAACTAGATCCCAATTCTGGTTCTCGAGGAGGGAGTTGTACTCCTCCTACATGGCGGATTCCCAAAAGGGATTTCTAGCAGCTTCGCCATAAGACTGTGGATCGAAAGATTGAACCAAGAAAAGATGCCTAGAGGGAAATGGTTTAGTGGAAGTGAGTGCAACAGGAGGCTCCTCGAAATCAAATTGAGTCCTCCTAGTATCGGTTGGATCACCAACGAGATCCCTGCATCTTGAAGAGTAGTCTGTGCCCACTTGGGCCTCTGCCCTGGCTTTACAAATGCATCTGGATTCTCTGAATTTGCATTTGACTGTACTAACTCTGAATCTAAATCATTTGAGTCCTTTGAATCAGAACTCTCATCTGAAGAAAATTCAACATGTGCATTCTCATCATCTCGAACAGGTGGAAGAGTGAAGGTTTCTACATGCGGTTGTTGAGGTACATGGAAGACACTTTCCTCGAATTGGACACAACGCTCAATGATGAGATGGTATGAGGAAATATTAATAAGCTGATATCCCTTCACACTGTCAGGGTATCCAACAGAAATGCACTCAATGCTCTGTGGATCAAGTGCCTTCCTCTTTTTAGAGGGAATTTGGGCCCATGCACGTGAACCAAATATACGAAAGTGGGTCACTTCCGATTTGAGGCCGCTCCAAGCCTCACCGAGGGTCTTATCCTTGACAGATATATGGGGAGATGTGTTTTGGATGTATGTTTCACAGTTAAGTTATTTGGCCCATAGTCTTTGTGGTAGTGACTTTGCATGCAGCATGCAAGATGCCATCTCCTTTAGAGATATGTTTTTCCACTCAACAACTATGTTTTGTTGCAGAGTGTAGGGAACTGTATGCTGCAACTGAATCCCTACCTCATGGAAAATATTATGGATGTCATGATTTACATACTATCCTCTATTATCAGTTCATAGGACTTTGATCTTCTTTCGGGACTGTGTCTCAACCAGGGCTTTGAAATCTTTGAGGTGTTGAAAGACCTCCGATTTTTTCCTAAGAAAGTAGATCCATGTAAAATGTGAGAAATCGTCAACAAAAATGAGAACAAACCTCTCTTTGTTGATCGATGGATGTGGAAAAGGACCCATGAGGTCACTGTGGATCATATCTAAAGGTGCTAAAGCTCGTTGAGACTTTCCTTTGTTGAATTTCTCTTGAGGTTGTTTTCCGAGAACACATCCCTCACATACTCACTTGGAGAAATGGATGTCTGGTATACCATCATCTAATTTGTGCTTCCTAATATGTTGCATGTATATGAAATTCAAATGTCTAAACCTTATGTGCCATATCCTACTACTTTCATCAACATGAGTAAGCAGTAAAGTTGAATCAGGTTCAATGAATTCAGAAAAAGTATACAATCTAGACTGATGATTTACCTCACTGGTAGAAACCCTAGAGTTGGTTTGCATGTCATAGATGTCCACAGAATTTGGTGTGAATATGACTTTATTTTCGGTGTCAGAATTCGTCATCTGATACATAGAGAGAAGGTTGACAGAAATCTTGGGAACATGCAGCACATTCTCGAACCTTTCGTTGGTGAGTTCAATCCTTCCTTTGTTGGTGACTTCGATAGAAGAGTTTTCCCACATCATAATAGGAGGACCTTTGCATGCATCCAAATAGGAATATACTTCTTTTGAGACAGTCATGTGATATGATTCTCCTGAATCAATGATCCAAGCATTGGGAGAGGAGTTGATGGCAATCAAGGCATGGCTAGAATTGTCTTTCTTGGAATTCAGATCTTTTGACTTTTTCTTCTTGTCACCCTCAAGGATGTGATCTCCAAGGTTGTTTTGCTGAAGCATTTGAGACATTAGATATTTTATTTTTTCATGCATGTGGATTCTGAATGGAATCCTTTGTGATAGTATGTGCATTTCTCCCCTTTTCTTCCCTTTTCCCCTTTGGATCCAGAGGCATCGATGAAGGGTTTTGTGTACCCTTCATTCTTCGGATGTGCATGAGATTTCCGTTTATCTTTATCTTTATATTTCTGATATTTGTGGCTTCCATCATGCATAGTGAGTGCATGCGCCCTTGGGCCATGGATTGTGCCCACGTTGATGAGCTTGGTTTTCTCTTGTGTCGGGGATTTGATAAAGTCCTCAAGAGAAGGCATCTTCCAGGTGGATCCAGAGGAGAATCTAATAGTATGGAATGTGGATATGAATACAGATAATTCAGGACCAAGATTGGAGAGAATGGTGAGAACCATTTGTTTCTCCTCCACCGATTTATCAACCCCACAAGCTTTGAGTTGTGACAGTAAATCCTTGAATTTTGTAAAGAAATCTTGGATATTGTCGAAGATTTTTGGATCCAATGTGAGAAGATCCACGTCCAACATGTGTCCCCTCATCTCATCCTATTTTCCAAAGATCCCTTCCAAGTTTTTCCAAGCTTCATTGGGAGTCTTACAGGAAGATATGTGAAAAAGGAGATCGGGAAAAATAAGACTGCAAATTGTTTCGAGTGCTTCATCCATGCGATATAAGTACTTGGATTTTTATATGGATGATGTCAAATCTGTATCTGTATTCATGGTTAACCCATACAAACCTCTGGATCGGAGATGTATGGATATTTTCTCCTTCCATGCAAAACAGTTGTAAGGTGTAAGAATTAATTCTTTTTGGAATTCCATCTTTCCACTATCTTCAATCTTTTGAACCTGCTAAACATTTTGGTGTAGCTTTTGCTTAGGATTCCATTGGCTATGATACCATGTAAATGTGTTGAACCTGCATAGAATAGATCTAGCTAAACAATAATACACACATTTGCAGAGAGAATTGGAGAAAGAAGAAGAAGGAGAGAAAGAATAGAAGAATTCTCATTAACCGTTGTGAAAAAATGAATAATTTACACATGATATACTATGTATAACTCAATGAGTTTGACTTGAGGATAACCAATGCACCATAGTGGTGGTTTAGATTGATCTAGATAGACACCAGCAGTTACGAGAGTGAACTTCCACCTATTCTAGTCTCTTAGGCAGTTACAGGAGTGAACTACCACCTAGTTGAGTTAACTAGTCAACTAGTCTTCAGTTAACTGACTGAATAGAGAGTAGTGAGGAGTTAACTCAGGGAATAAAGGCTAATGTGCCACTCTGGTGATGATACCAAGGAAATGTTGAATTAGCATGGTGATGATCTCAATGTTGCATGGTGACAAAACCAATGCATAATCTAAACTCAAATCAACTAGTCAAACTGAAGTGTCAATTGAAAGAGAATATTCTCCAGGTGGAATATTCTCCCCTAAATTATAGGAGATTGGATAATGAATAATTATAACTAATTAACAAGGAAAAATCTTAGGAAAAAGAAATCCTATGTGTGTGTGAAGTAACTCCAACACCCCCCTTGAACATCACTATGGTGAAAATAAAGAATGGGTCCCGGCAACGAGGCCATGTTAGGTACCCAAATACAAAAGATACACTGAAAATAAAGTGAGGATAGAGGGAAAACCTCATGGGAAAAAAAAACCCTCAAGGTACAATGTATGTAAAAAGAAGAACTATAGTTGTTGGGAAACTGTGTCCTTCACTCCAAGACAACTTCGCAGAGAATGTAATTTTTGCTCAGTGAAGGTCTTGGTGAAGATGTATGTCTTTTATTCTAATGAAGGACAGAACTATAAGTCGATGATCCCCCCATGTACTAAGTCCCATATGTAGTGCATTTGGACCTCAATGTGCTTCATTCGCTGCCTCTGAACTGGATCTCTGCAGAACTTCAGAGTGCCTTGGTTGTCACACCAAATGACTATCGACCGATGAAACTGAATGCCCAACTCAGTGAGAAAATGTTGTAGCCACATAGCCTGAATGGTTATGTTAACTACCCCTCTGTACTCTGCCTAGGCTAAATATAGAGAAATGGTAGCTTGCTTCTTGCTCAACCAACATATAGGCCCAGAACCAAGACCGCGTGAGTAACCAGGTGTGGACTTGCGATCAATGCTATCATTAGCCCAATCAGAATCAGTAAACCCAATTAGATCTAATGTAGAGTCTACTGCATAATGAATCCCAAAGGTGATGGTGCCTTTTACATATCGAAGGATACGCTTTGCAACCTTCCAATGTAGCTCATGCAGCTCCTGCATGAACCTGGAAACTACGCCAACTACATAGGAGAGGTCTGGTCTGGAGTGTATGAGATACAACAAGCTCCCCACTAGTTGTCTATACAGTGTGTTGTCAACTAGTGGAGTATCCCCACCATCCTCAAGTTTGACTCCTGATAGGAAAGGAGTCGGAGTATACTTGCATTCTATCATGTGAAATCTATCAAGGAGATCTTGTGCATACTTGGCCTAAGAAAGTTTGATGCCTGATGCATCCTGACTGATCTCGAGTCCAAGGAACAAGTGTAGCAGACCCATGTCTATCATTAAAAACCTGTCATGTAAAATCCTCTTGACTGCAGCAATTGCTGAAGTCGAGCACCTGGTAATCAACAAATCATCGACATACAGAACTAAAAGTAGAAGTGAATCATTCGTTCTGAGCATGTAGATATTTGGGTCTGATTTACAAAGTACAAAGTTCTGTGACAATAGGTAGGAATCCATCTTGGCATACCATGCCCTCAGAGCCTGCTTGAGGCCATAAAGTGAATTCTTCAGTCGACATACCAAAGATGAGTTTTGCATAAATCCCTGTGGCTACTCCATGTAGATCTCCTCAGAGAGATCACCGTGAAGAAATGCATTCTTCATGTCCATCTAATGGACTTCTCATCCCTTGGTTTCCGCAATGGCAAGTGCCAATCTTATGGAATCCATCTTCGCTACTGGAGTGAAGGTCTCATCATACTCAATACCATGAACCTGTTGAAAGCCTTTGGCAACAAGCCAGGCTTTTTATCTGCTGATCTGTCCATCCATTGCACTCTTGGTTCTATAGACCCATCTACATCTGACAAGTTTCCTCTCAGAAGGAAGGGGAACCAGATCCCAATTCTGGTTCTCGAGGAGGGAGTTGTACTCCTCCTGCATGGCAGATTCCCAAAAGGGATTTCTAGCAAGCTCGCCATAAGACTGTGGATCGAAAGGCTGAACCAAGAAAATATGCCTGGAGGGCAATGGTTCAGTGGAATTGAGTGCAACAGGAGGCTCCTTGAAATCATATCAAGTCCTCCTAGCATCGGTTGGATCACCAACAAGATCCCCTGCATCTTGAAGAGTAGTATGTGCCCACTTGGGCCTCTGCTCTGGCTCTGCAACTACATCTGGATTCTATGACTATGCATTTGACAGTATTGAATCTGAATCTGAATCATATGAGTCCTCTGAATCAGAACTCTCATCTGAAGAAGAGTCAGCATGTGCATGCTCATCATCTCGAACAGGTGGAAGAGTGAAGGTGTCTGCATGCGGATGTTGAAGTACATGCGAGACACTTTCCTCTAATTGGACACTACACTCAATGATGATCCAATCTGAGGAAAGATCAACAAGCCGATATCCCTTCACATCATCGGGGTATCCAACAAAAATGAACTCAGTTCTCTGTGGATCAAGTGCCTTCCTTTTTTCAGAGGGAATCTGGGCCCATGCACGTGAACCAAAAATGTGAAAGTGCATCACTTCCGATTTGAGGCCGCTCCAAGCCTCATAGGGGGTCTTATCCTTGATAGATCTATGGGGAGATATGTTTTGGATGTATGTTGCACAGTTAAGTGCTTCGGCCCATAGTCTCTGTGGTAGTGACTTTGCATGCAGCATGCAAGATGCCATCTCCTTTAGAGATCTGTTTTTTTGCTCAACAACTCCATTTTGCTACGGAGTGTAGGGAACTGTATGCTACAAATGAATCCCTACCTCATGGAAAAGATTATGGATCTCATGATTTACATACTATCCTTCGTTATCAGTTCAGAGGACTTTGATCTTATTTCTGGACTGTGTCTCAACCAGGGCTTTGAAATATTCGAGGTGTTGAAAGACCTCAGATTTTTGCCTGAGAAAGTAGATCCATGTAAAACGTGAGAAATCGTCAACAAAAATGAGAAAAAACATCGCTTTGGTGATCAATGGATGCAGAAAAGGACTCATGAGGTCACTGTGGATCATATCTAAAGGTGAAAAATATCGATGGGACTTTCCTTTGTTGAATTTCTCTTGAGGGTGTTTTCCAAGAACACATCCCTCACATACTCCCTTGGAAAAATGGATGTCTGGTAGACCATCAACTAATTTGTGCTTGCTAAGCTATTGCATGTATCTGAAATTCAAATGTCCAAAACTTTCATTCCATATCCTATTACTTTCATTAGCATGAGTAAGTCGTAAAGCAGAATCAGGTTCAATAAATTCAGAAAAAGTATACAATCTAGATTGATGATTTACCTCACCGATAGAAACTCTGGAGTTGGTTTGCATGTCGTAGATGTCCATAGAATTCGGTGTGAATATGACTTTATTTTCGGTGTTGTAATTCATCATCTGATACATAGAGAGAAGGTTGATAAAAATTTTGGGAACATGCAGCACATTCTCGATGCTTTCATTGGTGAGTTCAATCCTTCCTTTGTCGGTGACTTCGACATAAGAGTTGTCCCCCATCAGAATAGGAGGACCTTTGCATGCATCCAAATAAGAATATACTACTTTTGAGGCAGCCATGTGATGTGATGCTCTTGAATCAACGATCCAAGCATTGGGAGAGGAGTTGATAGCAATCAAGGCATGGCTAGAATTGCCTTTCTTGGAATTCAGATCTTCTGGCTTCTTCTTATTGGCACCCCCGGGGATGCGATCTCCAAGGTTGTTTTGCTGAAGTATTTGAGACATTACATCTATTTGTTTTTTCATGCATGTGGATTCTTAATGGAATCCTTTGTGACATTACGTGCATTTCTCCCTTTTTCTTCACTTTTCCCCTTTGGATCCAGAGGCATCAGTGAAGGGTTTTGTGTACCCTTCCTTCTTCGAATGTGCGTGAGACTTCTGTTTATCTTTATCTTTAGATTTCTGATATTTGTGGCTGCCATCATGCACAATGAGTGCATGCGCCCTTGAGATATTGTCAGAGACGAATCTAACAGTATGAAATGTGTATATGAATACATAGAATTTAGGACCAAGCTTGGAGAGAATGGTGAGAACCATTTGTTTCTCCTCAGCCAATTTATCAACCCTGCAAGCTTTGAGTTGTGACAGTAAATTCTTGAATTTTGTAAAGAAATCTTGGATATTGTTGAATATTTTTGGATCCAATGTGAGAAGCTCCACCTCCAGCATGTGTCCCCTCATCTCATCCTATTTTCCAAAGATCCCTTCCAAGTTTTTCCAGGCTTCATTGGGAGTCTTACGGGAAGATATGTGAAAAAGGGGATCGGGAGAAATAAGACTGCAAATTGTTTATGAGTCCCTCATCCATGTGATTTAAGTACTTGGATTTTTCTATGGCTGATTTTGGATCTATATCTGTATTCATGGTTAACCTGTACAACCCTCTGGATCGGAGATGTATGGCTATTTTCTCCTTCCATGAAAAATAGTTGTAAGGTGTAAGAATGAATTCTTTTTGGAATTCCATCTTTCCATTGTCTTCAATCTTTTGTACCTGCAAAAAAAATTTGGTGTAGATTTTTCTTAGCAATGCGTTGGATCTGATACCATGTAAATGTGTTGAACCTGCACAGAATAGATCTATCTAAACAAAAATACACACATTTGTAGAGAGAATTGGAGAAAGAAGAAGAAGGAGAGAAAGAATAGAAGAATTCTCATTAACCGTTGTGAAAAAATGAATAATTTACACATGATATACTTTGTATAACTCAATGATTTCGACTTGAGGATAACCAATGCACCATAGTGGTGGTCTAGAGTGATCTGGACACACACCAACAATTACGAGAGTGAACTTCCACCTAGTCTAGTCTCTCAAGCAGTTACGGGAGTGAACTGCCACCTAGTTGAGTTAACTAGTCAACTAGTCTTCAGTTAACTAACTGAACAGAGAGTAGTGAGGAGTTAAATCAGGGAATCAAGGCTAATGCACCACTCTGGTGATGATACCAAAGCAAGTTCGAGTTAGCATAATGATGATCCCAATGTTGCATGGTGACAAAACCAATGCAGCATCTAAACTCAACTCAACTAGTCAAACTAAAGTGTCAACTGAAAGAGAATATTCTTCAGGTGGAATATTCTCCCCTAAATTATAGGAGATTGGATAATGAATAATTATAACTAATAAACAAGGAAAAACCTTAGGAAAAATAAATCCTAGGTGCGTGTGAAGTAACTCCAACACCGTAGACCACCACCATTTTATGAACCTGAGAAATCATGTGATATTATCTTATGGGAGGAAAGAGAAGGATAAGCCTCTTTATAGATATCATCTTTAATATTTTGTATACGAGGCTCAAAATATTATGTTTTGATATAATGTGACGATAAACTGTGAGCATCTATTTTCTATTTCGCATAGATACCATGATCTTCGTTGTTACTATTGTTCTCATTATCTTCTATAGGAAGACCAAGACATTCTTCAATAAGTCTCTACACATAATATAATTCTTTTATTTCACGGACTAGGGGAAACCCACCTATTGAATCATAATCCCAACTTACACAAAACACTTTCAAGAACTCTGCAAAAGCCAAAAACATACCTTTTCTAAGGCTTTCATACCACATATGTGTAGACCCTCTAAGATTTATTGTGAAAAACTTCATCATGAGATCCTCATGGAATAATTCATTTTTCTTACAGAGATGTATTTCACAACTGCATTCCTATATCAAAAGAAAAGGGGCAATTCCTCATAACCTTCTATTTCAATTTTATGATCATGTGAAAAATTCTTCATACTTGAAAAGTCAACTGGAGCATAACATTATGCTAGCCATGGAGGGAGCTTCTCCATTTTTATTAGTAGGAGCTGGAAATAAGGCTAAAATGAAAATAGGATATGAAAAATATCTATGAGAATACCACAATGGAGTCACCAATACATACCTTGCTTCTTACCTTAGAGAGTTAAATCCTGTGTTATACCTTTGTGTTTGATGTGGTTCGAGTGGAGTTTCCAAGTGAGTTCCTGCAAGTTAGTGAAAAATATAATAAATTTCCCAAAATGTAAAACACAAGTTCTTACTAGAGATCGGACAATGGAGTCGCCAATGTTGTAAGATTTTAGTTGCAATGCACTTTTTTTTTTCTTTAGTGGAGTCGCCGAATGAGATCCTACAAGTTATGTAAAATGAAATACTAAAGGAATCTTATCAAAGTATTAAACAATAAATTTTACTAGATATTTGTCGTTGAAGACCCTTTGGTTTGAAAACCTTGATCGTTGACAATGACGCCAAAAAATGTTACCGTCCAAACTAGAAAACCACCAAGGTTCGTAATCTACTATGGCATAAACATAGGGGATAGGTATCAAATGTCACCACAATACCTAGCATTCCATGTTTGATCCAAACTCCTACTCTAAGAGACTATGGGAGGCTTCCCACAAATTATCACTTCACCACAAAGAGTATTAAAACCAGTGCCTAAAAAGAGTACACTAGGTGAAGGTAGGAGTTAATTGTCTTAAATGCTTGCTAAAATAAAAGATAATGCAAAAAATAAAGTGATCAAACAAAAAACTAATTTACCCCTAAACCTCAAAATAACGACCAAGTAGAGTGTCAGAAAGAGGGGTGGATGTTCTTACCACTTTCTAAAGGATTTTCAATGTGAATACTTTGTAAGAAGTGGTTGGAAGTGAGGTGTATCCTTGTTGTCATGTTATATCAGACCTACAAAAACAATGTAATACACAAAAAACTAGCAAGATATTGGATTTTTGAGGCCTCCCACAAGTGTAAAAATACACTAGATCAATATACCTATGGGTTTAGAGGATAGGAAAGCAAAGTATAAGTCAATTTTTTTCCTTAGAGCCTTCAAATATGTTGTAAAATCAATTTCCATCTGGCTGGAAATTACTTTTACAAAATTGGGGTTCAATTCCCCCTAGGGTATTTTGACCACCTATTTCAAATAGGGGTCAACATCATGTACCATGAAGTTATGTACCATATGGTGCAACATATTTTGAATTCTTATGGCTCAACAGGGCAAAAATTTCCCCCCCAGCACGTCCTTCTAAGTAATTGGAATGTCCGCTCCCCTACATGGGATAATAGTGTAATAGGTCAGCATGAGTCATTTTTTAGGTTAGTTTCCTAGGAATTTATCATTAGGGAAGTCTTTTCATCGAGTGTTTTTTTTTCCTCGAGTAATTAATCTGATCTAACTTGCCATTTTAATTATCCTTGAGTTTTTTACTCATAATAATCCTCCAAAATGATGAAAGGCATTCTAATGATCAATCCCAAGGGGTGACTAAGGTCTAGGAATGTTTTAAATTACCATTCTAGACATATTCTAGAGTTTTGCGAAATTTCGTTAAGTTTTGATAGTTTTTTTAATATATTAAAAATCTCCATTCAATGGAAATTTTAATTATTTTTTATGTAAAATGTAAAAAATTGGTCCTTGGGTATTTTGATAGGGGTGTGAGTACTCAAAAAAAAATGACAGAGGACCCCCTACACCCTTGGACCAAGTTTCAACTCAATTGGACAAGTTTTGATATGTCATTGTCAATGAGGAGTCAGTCAGTCAAAAGTCAGGATTTAATTGGCTAAGGTAAAAAGCCAAAAATTGTAAAAAATGAATAAAGTCATGAGAGAGAGTGGGAGTGGTTTCCTAACCTTTTTCCTAAGTTGGAAAAGTAATTTTCCACTTAAATAACCCTCCCCTCCACCCCCACCCCCCTCCCTTTCTTAGCCAACAACTTAAAGTGAATGCTCCCTAGGAAAAGTGTGCCCACCTTGCTCACCAACTTGACCAAAAAGAAAAATTAAAGAAAAAAGGTGGCTAGAAACCTAAGTGCACCCTCCTTGGAGTATAATCTCATGTTTAGTGGAGGAAAAAGGTGTTTTCCCCTTTAACCTCTCAACCCTCAAACCCTAATCTTGTCCAAAACCCTAAAAGTGCGTCCTCCTTGACTTTGTCCTCTTTCCCTTGATGAATGTCACTTGGAGCTCATCCAAGAGGGGTATTTCCTCTCTCTTAAGTATAAAATAATGCCTACCCCTCCTCATTTATCCATCTATTCTTAGAGCAATTTTATGCTGCAAAAATCTCTCCCACTCCTCTCTTTCTCATTCTTTTCATTGTAAATCTCGCTGCAAGTATTTGCAACAACATTTTTCTTGGAATAAATGAAACTTTGGAGAATATTTCATGTGCATTAGGAGTCTTATTGATGTTGTACATGATTCTTTTATGAGGTGATATTATTGCTTTGTTCTTGTGTATTTCTTGCTTACATTGTCTTGACTAGGAGATCCAAGCAAAGTACTTTTCTTGAGAAAATTGATAGTAGTATTACTATTTGTTTTGTGGGTTTATTTTATAGAATTTGGAAAGTATTTTGCAAATTCTCTTTGATTAACTGACCTCCTTGATTGATTTTGTAGAAGGTTTTCACTCATTTGCAGGTCAACAAAGGGTTTGAAGAAGTAAATTTTAGATCTGGAAATTTACTTGTTCAACCAACCAAAGCCTTCAATAATTTTGTGTTATCATTTTTGTCTTTCCAATTTGATTTGAAGCAATTTTTTTTTTTTAGATAGTCATGTAAAATCAAATTTTATGTTTAGATTTTTGTTCTAAAAAATTCTATTTTATACACTAACAGAAATTAATGAGTTTTTGATTGTTTTGCAGCATTTCCAGCAAGCATTTGTTTGTTGTTTTTTGCATATTCTCGCCATATCAAGGGGAGGTGTTGCCCATTTTGGGCTTCCAAAAACTCCAAGAAAGCCTCCTAAATCTATGGTGTCAAACCCCCTTCTTTCTATCTCCTTCTAAGCATTGTAAGAAACCCAAGAGAGTATCTTGGGTTTGCAGTCTTTTACATAAAGTTAAAAATCAGATATTCTAAATTAGTTTAGTGTTCCCACAGGTTGCAAAGTGATTTGGATGTGCCAATCCATGCAATATCGTGAAGGCTAGATCAGTTTTAAATTTTCTATTTTGCATTTTATTGTTTGCCCCACTTCTCCGATAAATAGAAGGTCATGTGACTAGTTTAGCTATTTCCTTTTAAGTTATTCTTTTGCATTTCACCCACCTTGGCACAAAATCGGTAGGCTTGTATTCCTACTTATGCCATTGTTGTGAGGTTGTTAAGTTATTTACAGTTTTCCCCACATTTGTCCTTAAGGAAAAGTTGTGTGGCTAGATAATTGTTTATTTCATTTTAAGTTATTTAATTCATTAATTTTTGCCCACACCTTGCATTGTGTTTGGATCTGTCAACCTTGCAATATCGTGACGCTAGATTAATTCATTTTCTTTGGAAAGTAATTTAACTTGTGCCCCACCTTCTTGTTGGATAACTGAGAGGGGGGGTGAATCAATTATTACTGTGCTTAAAAAATTATGTCCATTTTAAACTCTTTATAGAACACTCAATGATAATCACAATAATGCAGGGAGGTAAGCAATAGAATATTCAACATCAATCACACACATGAAATATACAGAGACATGTATTTCTTGAGGAAACCCATAAAGGGAAACACCTCTTCTTCTTGATATGATAAGTAATCTTTATTTTTTGTACATTATCATTCTTGAGAGATCCAACTCCTCTTGAGGTTACAACCTCTATTTTACAAGCTGCAACTTGTTGAGAGCACCAACTCTCTAGTTTCTCTAGAACCCACTAGAAGGAAGCACCAACTCCCTAGTTTCTCTAGCACCCACTAGAAGGAAGCACCAACTCCCTAAGTTTTCCAGCACCAACTGGATGGAAGCACCAACTTCCAGTTACACAGGAACCAACATGTATAACAGAAAACACTAGTTCTCCCTTGCACCACCCTGCCACCCTGGTTTTTCTGGCTGCAACCAGATGGAAGCTACAACTCCCTGTGTTCAAGAACCCACTTGAAAATCTGAGGACAATAGTCCTCCCTACCACCCTGAAATATAAATCTTTTCTTTTCATAAATTTATCACAGTGATACAATATTTATCAATGGCTTACCGGTATCATCATTGTTCTACTACACTGCTCTGCTCTTCCTGCATCAGTGTCTTCCTACACACATCTCTTGCATTTTTTGTTCTTATGTATTTTATGCTCTGTGTGCCATGTCCATTCTATGCGCTATGCCTCTTCTGTGCATTTCAGCTGCTGCACACAACCTGCTTCTACTCACATGAATCACACTCAACAACAACAACCATCTCTTCTTTGTTCTGCACATATTTATCATGCCAAGTCCTCTGCCAGGGCATACACTCAACTCTTCTTTTCTCTGGCGATCATCCTGAATCTGTTCTTCATCGATGATTGTTATCCTGAGATTCTTCGGCTTCTTTGGCAGTTATAGTCTTCAATACATTTCCATTTATCAATTGTCTAAATGATGAATCTTCACTTCACTAGAAGTTACCTCGAGACTCTTCAGCTCCTCTGGCAATCACACTCAAGATCATAGAATTCTTTGGTAGATATAATCACTCCATTCTGGCAGTTATGGAGAGAACCTCTGCGTTCTCATCCCTTTGGTGCCTTTTCCCTTCCTGAGAAAAACTTCACAATGGGCGATAGTTTTTCTTGCTAATCCTCTTCTTTTCACGTGACCACCACCGGTGACCAGGGGCCAATCACTTCAGGAATTCACATTTTGGGTCATCTGTCATGCGTCACCCCGAATCTCCTAACTTTCGATCTCCTGAACTCCAAAGTGGAGCCTAGAGACGTGCTAGCTCCTCCCTCGATATGACCTTGGGCGATGAGCTCACATGACCATGCGATTGTGAGCGCGTACAAAGGTGGTTTTAGACAAAACTTCTTTTCTCCCCGCAATTCACTACAAGCCTCCACACATCCTTTCTCCTAAACCGTGGTTTCAATTGCATCCCGCTCACAAAAAACTAATACCCGAGCATGTTCTAGATCCGCAATGGAGCACGACCGTCTATCTCACGATCTTGACAGTGCTCCTGAATAGACGATTTGTATCTGTCCTCTCAAGTCTGTGGACCAGATCTCACCTTCCTACATCAACGGATGAGATTTACTTCGTGATCCGGGCTCCAGTAGTTTCAGATCTCAAACCCTTTTGTTGTTGACTGGATATCTTCCAGAATGGAAGATTTTCTGACAGTTGTCCTCTTCAATCGACGGTTTTCCTTCTTTCCTTTGTCCACGCATGATCCTTAGTCTCAACGATCAGGTGACATGTGGCCCTCCAAACCAACAAACAAGATCGATTTCACCTTTTGGGCTTCGGGAGTTTTGATTCTCAAACTCCTCTTGCTCCCAGAGAATTTCACCCGGAGTCCACAATCCAATGATGTGTGTCCCTTTAGGATCAACAATCATGATCCTTAGTGATCCGACGGTCTAGATATCACCTTCATGAATCGAGATTTCGCGACTTCTCATTTCAGAGGTTGCCTAATTGATGGTCCATGATCTTCCATATTTCAACGATCTAGATCTCTTTTCCGAGAACTCAGACTTCGTTCTTCGTTGTGCCAGATCAACGGTCCACAATCTCCCTCTGATCGACGGCTGTGATCAAATCATGACCTCACATGTCGGGTGTTTGAATGTGAGCCAACCCTAACTCTTCCAACTCTTGATTCTCGATTCAACGCTCCATTTCAGATTGACGGCCCACAACCCTCTGTGATCCAATGGTCCAAATATTATTGGGACTTCACGTTTTGTGAAGTTGGAGGAATACTCACCTCCCTTCTCCCGACTTTCGATTTTCTGAAACCTACTCTAGATCAACGACCCACAATCCTCGGTGACC
>JASDQU010252819.1:0-13578 GCA_032191745.1 Picea mariana
ATACAACAAAAATCCAGTGATCAGATTGTGGACAAATAGATCAAGGGCACTCACCAACAAAGGATCCAACTTTTTCGAGTTGTCAAAGCAGGGAAGCTCCTGCACCAAGGCAAGTGGCTCACCCGGGGCCAAATTCAACAGACATTTCCTCATCTGATGGGGGAACTCAATGCAATGAATACCATTGCTTCCTAAGGGGGGAGGATTGATCCAGATAGATGTTGGTGGCCTCCCACCTATTCCAACTAGCTCATTTTGGTTGTTTTCCAGTTTGGCAGGTTTTTCCCTAGTTTCGGGTCCCTAACTTGCGGAGCCGTTTTGAGGCCCTAAACAACGTTTTTTAGGGATCGGCACAGGCAGAATGAAGATTAATAAATAACAACAAAATGTGTAGTGCTCGGATAGACCTTTACAACGGGCTATTGTTCACCTAAAACAAAAATCGTATGCAAACGTTATGACCTCGGGAAGTTGATGTACTAACTTACCCAAATGGAGCCCACATGACTTTTGGCGCTTCATCTCCTAAGGTTAGGTTTTTTGAATGTCTAGGGTTTTTGACATTCCTGTTTATTGTAAAAATGCCTTCAAAGCCTCATTATAATTATCTTCTTGCGAATGAGCGCAATCGTCACATCTTTTCTCAGAGATAAGCTGTCACCATTCTAGCAAGCTTGTTTCCGCTGCAATTTACAGTTTCAACTTATTTCCTTATTGGAATAGAAACTAGTTTTGTTGTATATTTGTTATTCTGTGTTCAACATATTTTGATAATAATATGTATTCATTTCGTTCTGCAAATATATTCCGGATCATTTACTTTGTATTTTAAACAAATTTGAAAATGCTACACTATAACAAAAATGATTCTAAATATTTCATTTTTTTGGTTCTTTTATGAGGATAAATGTTTTTTTAATTTCCATAACCTATGAACTCATTTGCATTAACATGATCCACATTAACGTGGAGATCCATCAAACTTAGTCAACACATGGAACCCTAGGGCTCTAGCTTATTGTTATCCATTGGAAATTCCAATGCTGCAAAAGCAACTAGAGTCCAAATAACTATAGGATATAAGCCACTATTACCTCGCTTACCTCCTCTCGCTTCGAAGTTAGTGCTTGCTAATTTTAGGTGGGTATCTTTTAGTGATCTAAAGAATTAACTGCGAAATCAAATAAAATAGTTTTATTCTGGATTAAAATCTGCAATTTAATTAAGTGTACAAGTAGTTGAAAGTGACTAAGATGCTAAAAAGGTGCATGGCAAACAATGTAGAAAATGGGCATGTGCCCCAACGGAAACCTACTCCAAAAAATGCATAACTAAATTGTAGAACGGAAATTATAGCAAACAACTGTTTTTAATGCTAGAAAACAATAAATGAATGATATTTTTGTAACTTTTTTTATTTTTAACGGTTTTTATGCTTGCAAATTGAGAAAGATAGTTTTTCACTCTTTCTGCAATGAAATCTCGAAAATAGCAAGTTAAGCTTGCTATTTTTTCAACAGAAAACAAAATGACAACAAATAAAAGTACATAATACATGTCCTACATGCTTAGAATTGGAAATCAGGAAAATTAACAGTTTGTGTTTTGAATGATTAAAAGATTAAGAAGATGACCAATAATTTATATGGTTGAATATGAATGAAAGAAAAGTAAGTCCTAATGATTTGAAAATATAGAAATTCTTACACACAGAACATATAAAATAGTTTCCAAGAATGTGGTTGATTGATCTTTATTATCAAGGGTTGTAGGAAGAACACACTCAASTAAATCTTGATGAAGCCAAGATTCTTCAACTCCTYCACTTATAGATAAAATCACAATGTTGAAAGTAAAGAAGTCCAACCACCACATGCACTCTATGCTAGCTCTTGATCACACGTCCTTAGGAAAAGATATGAAACAATGAGGAAAAGAAGCATAACACCTATGCATTGCTGGTACAATAACTTTATATAAGAATGGGAGAATAAGAATAAAGTACATGTGCATCCTCCAAAAATAATCTAAGAAGGTCTCTAGATGTAGCACTCCACCTTCAAGAAGGAAACCAACCTAGTTATATATCTTATCTTTTCTATGATGAGGTCTATTTATACTTGAACAAACTTGGCTCTTACCTTTGATTTCCCTAATAGGTGTAACTGTGCCAAACATTTTGTAACTTATAACTTTCAATTATCCCATATATAGTGATGAAATGGTAAATTCAAAATTTTAAATTAAAAAATCATAGAAATGAAACTAAAAAGTATTAAACGTTAGTCTTTCGAAGTCATTAAAAAAATTGGTTTTTGAGTCTTAATACTGTATGCTTAGCTTTCATAAGCTAGAAAACATTAGATTCATAAACTAGAAAACATAGAAACTAACAAAAACATAAACATTGATATTCCCTTGCTTATGAAATTTAAACATTACTATATCCCCAATTTACATTTTTATTCACTGTTATGATTCAGAATTTACATCTCCTTATTTCCCCGAGATAGCATGCAAATCTCATAACCACTAATCATATATATTTATATCTCAAAGTCATAAAAAAAGTTAACCAATAAGAATCACATCGTTGACACAAGAATCAATATTCTTTTACCAATAATAGCATATTTGATTGATAATTGCATCTTTAAATGCTAAGAATAAATGTTCCCCAAGATAGCATGCAAATACCACAACCATTAATCATCCTTTTTTATATCTTAAAGCCATAAAAATTTAAGTAATAATTATAAATATTGTTGATCAAGAGTCGATATTCTTTACCAGTTGTAACATATTTGATTGATAATTGCATTTCTAGATGCTAAGAATGAATGTACCAAAATGTGTTAACAACATCAAACATCTTGCATATTCATAAGCATCAATCATCTTCACACGTATGTGCAAAATAAACATGCTTCATATATGATGATATTGAAGATATACTAACAATGCATGACGTGATCTTAACATTTGAGGCTTCAAGTGTAAAGAGATTATATCATAAATCTCAATATCACCAAAAATGAAAAAGTGTCCCTTTCATGCTTAACATTATATCACAATCAGCTAGTAATATTCTGAAACCATCTCATTCATTTATCAACTTATATATGCATGTATAAGTCTGAATGTTATCCAAAATGGTGAGGAAAATAGAACAATACTATATCCCATCAAAAATATGAAGTTAGGGAAATTAGGAATGTTATCATAGTTTCATTGTCATCAAGCACAATAATTGTTTTACCATCTTCTTCTAGTTTGGATACTTGGGCATACAGGGGTCAACCTATTCTCAACTTTCAGATTGACAAGTTCAATTGAATTTTCAAATTTAAGAATGAGCAAAGGAGGTTGATTACTCGAGATGACCAAATTGTTAGATAGGATGGTAGTTCTAGAAGAAGCAGGATAATGAAATTTGTTGGTACAATACCCCACCCAAAAGTTTGAGAAGGAGGAAGTGGGGCATCTTGTTTTTAATCAACACAACTAACTTTTAGATCCCAACAAATATAAAATTTTGTTGAAGCCATGCCCATTGTAAGAGGAAAAAGTAAATACAAGAATCCATCAATCATTGAAGAAAATATAGAACATGTATTGTAATTCAAAACTCTGAAAATTAATATGTTCGTTACTTGGATTCAAGATACTTCTATAAGTGATCTATAGAGGATATAAAAAGATTCAAATCTGAAAATCTCATGTAGCCCAAATGCTTGCAGACTTAAAAACTCAACTATACAAGCTTTAGACTAAATCATAGTTATGCCAACAATTCAGTTTTGAAATAACTTAATCATTTCCTTGATTCACAAAAGGCTAAGCTTCAATCGAGACTTACTACTTAAGAAGCAATACATAGGATTTTTATTATTTCTTTGCAAGATATCCTTGGTGCATAAATTTGTATGGATTTCCTATAATAACTCGTTAATGCAATAAATCTTCTTTATTTTGAAACATTTTTAGGTCTTTGCCAATCAATAATTTCCTTTATTTTGCTTGAATCCACTTTAACTCCTTCTAAAATAATGTGTTCTATATATTCAACTTCCTTTTCTCTAAACATGCAGTTGGACACAGTTCCTATGGCGTTGGCATGTGGCCATATCTGTAGCTAGGCCTTCTGTGTGGTTCTTGGGGCTCGGGCATATGGCTAGGTTTGGGGCTGATTCTTGAGGTCCAGGCTTGTGCTTGAGGCTACTTGTGCCCTTTATCACAAACCCTTTGAAGTTTCTAACCAACACCCATACAGTCCAACTAGCCTCCGAAACAACTATAGTATTTGAATAACAAAGTTGGTAATAGGGTTGATGCTCCACCTTGTTACAACTTTGTAGAAATATTTTGCAAACAAATTATAGAAATAAATATAAATGAATGAAATCTTGGATGAATGAAATTCTTGTTTTTGGGTGTAGAAATGGATTCATCTCACTTGAATACCCCTAGTATATATGAAGTGTAGAATGTTAACATATTATATTTGCTATTACATTTATTCCCATAGATTTCAGGTAAAAAATGCTAATTTTCCCTCCCATTATTATCGAGAAAGGACCATTTCATTACACTATTGTTATATATATTTGAATAAAAATGACTGATGATGATTACACTATAATACTCTTTTATGTATACATATTTAATAGAAGGACACGACCTTCCATAAAGCATTGACTATTCATAAAAACTTCATATTATTTGTACTTTATTAAATATGACTCCATATTACATATTGACTCCCTGCAGATGAACCACAAATTGGTTGTGTGAAACATCAAATATATCTCTTTGCATGTAGTAATTCAAAACTCCAATAAATAAAATATTTCATAGTACATTATAACCTATCCTAGTTTATAAAGTAATATACTCTAGGTATATTACAAATTATTGCCAAGCATTGTGCTTCTTTTCAAATTTGAGAAGCCATTTTCTCCTTTTCTTAATTAGTTGTCTCTTGCAAAAATATTGCTATCAAATTGCATTTTTTGAATAACATTAAAATTGTTTCTTATTTTAATGTTGGTCCAATCCCCTTACATTCCCCCTTATAAACTCATATAATCTCTAGTTGCACCTTGAAATTGTTTCAAGTTGTCAATGTGGAGTTGCTTGACTTGAGCCAACTATGTTCTTTGTTTTTATTAAGGCTTTGTTCTTGTCCAACCTTCCTCTCCTTTTCGCTCCTCTTGTATCAATCCCATATTGTCATGTAAGGATTTGACTGCACTGTAACCCTAGGTTAACCCTTTGATTCATAAGTATAAACCTCTTTGAAGATATTTTCTAATCTCATGGTTTCTACGAGAAGAGCTCCTTCTACAAGCCAGTTTGTTGGAATTCCCCTATCAATAGGTTGGTCTCCTTCCTCTTCTTATCTTCACTTGAGTCTGAACTCCTCATGGATGATCCATAAGGATGTGAAGATTTTATTTTCCTCCATTCTTCTAAAAATTTCCAACATTGTTGATAAGAGATCCTCTCTTGAGACTATAAGTCTCTCAAACCTATCCCCTATGGAAACTTCATACAATGTTTTCCCCCCTCTAATGACACAGTTATTCTCCTCTTCTATTCCTTTCTACAATTTTGAAGGGGTTTAATCCTTTAGGTGTGCCTAAGGGGGGAGTAAGATTTCTTTTAATTTCTTTTTAGGCTAAGAGGCTTCCTACAATGCCTAAGTAATTCATTAAATGGATTAAGAGATGGGCAATCCTTGATGGTCATATTTGTGTGATGTCCTACATTTGAAAATGATATTTTTTTAGTTTTCCTATTGAATTAATTGATAATGAAGCAACTTCAAGTTGACCTTCTTTAGGATCAATTTCCAAAAATCCATTTTAAACAAATCATTGCTTAAGTTTATAGTTTATTTTGAGACGTCACATCAAAAGCTTGAGAAAATTTTGCAGAAACTTTTTAATTTCCATAAAGGTCTCATTTGAAAAATATTGATGAAGGAAGGGAAATCTTATTCAAATTAGAGAAAAATGAAGGAGCAACTACGGTATCAAAATTTACATCGTTTTATCTCATGAAGAGGCTCATTGTATTTAGGAACAATGCTCCCCTTTGTAAACATTTTTGTGATGGATCTTTCTACACAATTTGKATATCAAACAACTTCTTCCAATCAWCCACCTGCACTAACATTGAGTCTTGTCCTTTCTACATATTAGGTAATYCTACAACAAAATCCATTGGCATATCTTCCCATGGTACCTTGGTATTGGAAATGGGGTATATGAACCTATATTTTTACTCACTCCCTTAGCCACATGACAAACTCAACATCTCTCAACAAATTTGCCTACTTCCTTCCTCAAGTTGGGTTAATAATATCTCTCTTTAAGCAAGATTTGGGTCTTATCTCTCCCATAATGACCTATTAATCTTCCATCCYGCAACTCCTTTATCGAACTCTTGCACAGTGAAKATTCCCGAATACACAACGTTCTACATTTGAATAGATACTCTCCTTGGATAAAATAATCCATTTCCAAGCTTTAATCTTATGCTACTAGATTTTTGTAACCTTCCACAATTCATGTGAAATCATTATATTACGTGTACAACTCCTTGTTCTTCTCAAATGCAACTAGCTCATGTCAACAAATACTTATACTTTACTATAATATTATTTGGTGCTTTTGAATTAGTGCAAATTCTCCACCTACAATCCTTCTTCACTATCAACAATGGTTGTACTAGACATGGACTGATTAATGATAGTCTCCCTAATCAATCCTCTTGACAACAACTTTCCAACTTGTTAGTTCAGTTTTTCACTCTCCATTGGATTCATCCTATCGACAATTTTTATTCAACAACATAGCTTCTATAATGAAGTTTATCCCATGCACAATCTTCCTCGCCGGTGGAAGTTCATCTAGTAAATATTCTCTTGCAACGCCTGGGAACACATCCAAAAACTTCCTTACCTCGTTAGTTATCTCTTTCTCTCCTGCATTAATATCACCTTTGTCCTTTTCTTCCCCTGTCACCTTCTTTGAAATAATTGCACATAACTCCTTTGTCTCTTTCACTATAGTCAAAAACTCCTTTGCAAATATAAGAAACACTACTATTAGGTTTGCATCCTTCATGGGCGACAATTGGAATTTCCTTCAAAACTTCATAATTGTGTATGTGTTCTTCCCCAAGTCATGCACCATGGAATGATCACACTACCATTGTTTTCCCAAGAACAAGTGACTTGCATCYATAGGGTTCACATCACACAAAATTTATTCTATGTGCTCACCAATGTTGAAAGATTMTTTGCATTGGTTAGTCATAGTCACCTCGTAACCTCACTAAAAATAAAATAGTCTTTAAGGTTGGGGATACTTATTTCATGACATACTTGTTTCTCTACTATTTTTGTTGCCACCAATGTTGTAAGACTTGGKCTCTTTTAAGAYTCAGATAGCCCATGACTCGAGAAGATTGGCARACTCTTTTCAGACTTGTAAAAGAGAAAAAATACTCAAAATATGATATGGAAAGTGTCAAARGAGTCTSGCGAGTGGGGAGTATGACAAAAGAATATTTAGGAGTTACTCTTTTTAGCAGTGACTCGACGAGACTCGAGAGTCTAGAAAGACTCYGAMAACACTAATTGCCACCATGTTCTTAGTATTACCAAAATAAACAASAAGTTTGCAACATTTATCTCCATATTTGCACTTAGTTTTGAAKAATTTTAAGCATGTTTCTTAACCGTATAAATTCCTATAGTATTTATAGTTGTGCCAGAGTAATCTTTCCTCTTCGCATCATCAAATTTTCATCTCATTCTATTGTCGTTACTATTGCATTATCTTTTGATATCTCTTTGTGCACTATGAGTTGCAACCTTGTGACTTTGTCATCACTCACCATTCCTTTGTAGGAACTTGGATGATATATGACCTTTATCTCCACATGTGCAACAATAATCTTTCCTTCAATAGCCACCATATTTACGACCTCTGCCTTGAAATCCACCTCAATTCCTGAGTCTACCTCTATATGAGGCATTACCTTCTTCCCACTTATCATCCTTCTCTTTGTGTGAATCCTATGTGCATTCTATTAAATGTTTGTTTCTACTACTTTGGCCATATTTGAGAACATCAATGATTTTTTGTAAAAATCATGAATTGAAGACTAAAAGGGTATATCGCTAGCCAAAAATTGAAAAAATCGACAAGAGCCAAAAAAATCATGCTAGGAATTTCAAAAATCGCTAGGCATGCTTCAATGTCTCTTTAAGTGGCAATTTCTAATTTTTTTGAGTCATTTTTCTTTGTAGTTGTTGGGGATTGAGAGGGGAGGAGTTTTTCATCATAAACACTCGATTTTAGGAGGCTCAAAAAATCAATCTCTTCACCATCAAATATTTAATATTGGAGTGGGGATCGATTTCTATCTACCTATGATTTCCATATTCCCAGGTATTTGTGGGGATCCTCTAACAATTTATTTTCCAGATTTAAGCAAGGGTTTTCAAATTTCATGTTGCTTGCCTCTTATTATTTTCTTTTCATGTGTAATAAGTATTTTTATAGCCATATTTTTTTTCTAACCAACAATTTATTTTCTTAAACCAATGCTCTATTTTTTTACTAGTAGTTTTTAATATTCATTTTTATTCATTATTCTTTCCCTAGATTCGAAGTTGCATATTTTCTTTCCAGTATGCTAAAGGTTTTGGACCCATTTTGACAGTATGATGAACCTGAATATGGGACAAACCGACAAATATTGGGTGGTAATCTATGTGGGAAACCCATAATAGGGGGGTTAGCTAATTGAAATACCACCTTGCTTCCTCAGGAAGGAGGTTTCTATTTGTGATAAGTCAACCCTAGAAGTGATCAAAGCTTCCCACGAAGCTATTAATGAAAAGGATAAAAAGAAGGAAGATTTAGTGGTTCTCAAACTTGAACTTTCTACTAATGAAATGGTTATATCCTCATTCAGCACACCCATATCTAGGACTGGGGGTAGTGATAGGGACTCCATGGGTTCACCTTCTGTGCAGAACTCATCTTCCTTTGTTCCAAGAATCAGAGATGGGATGCAACCTTTCATCCATTGAATGATTAAAAGAAAGGAGAAGCAAGACGGATATAGGGTAGTGGGGAGGTGTATTTTTTGGAGCGACATACCTTTGAGCATGTAAAGACCAATCCATTCTTTTAGGCAATGTTTGATCTTGTCGCCACTGTCAGCCCAAGGTATAAATCCCGTACTTTCAAGGAGTTGCAAGGGCTAATACTTCAAGAGGAAAAGGATGATATCAGTACTAAACTGGAGGACCTAAGGCAAACATGGGAAACCACTAGATGCATAGTGATGTCCAATGGTTGGATGAATGGGAAGGGTAGGACCCTCCTTAATTTCTTGGTACATTGTCCTAGGGGTACCATACATATTAAATATGTTGATGCATCGATGCATGTGAAAGATGCAACATTGTTGTGTGAATTGTTGAATGGGTTTATGAAAGAGATAGGTGTGCAATCAATAATAGATAATGCAACCAATATGTGGTTTCCAACAAATTATTAATGGAGACGCACCCCACAATGTTCTGGACTTGATGTACTACCCATTGCATTGATTTGATGCTTGAGGATTTGGACAAAATATCCTTTATCAAAGTGGTAATTGATTAGGCCAAGAGCATAAAAAAACACATATATAACCATGCTCTTGTTCTTAGCCTCATAATGAAGTTCACAAAAAATAGGGAGTCGTTGCATTCTACAATCACACATTTTGGTAGCAGCTTGATTTTTCCTTAGTCTCTCTGCCATAACAAGTTTGAGTTGAAGCAAGTGTTTGTTTCTAATGAGTGGTGCGAATGTGCATATAGCACAAGATAGGATGAGAGAGCCATTGCTAAACTATTTTACACCAATTCCTTCTGGGAAGGAGTCTAGGAAGTGTGCACAGTTAGCGAACCTTTGTTAAAGACTATTTGCTTGGTTGATGAAGATAAGCCTGCAATGGAATACTTGTATGAGGCCATGTATAGGGCCAAAGAAACTATTCAATCATATTATTTGGGCAAGGATACCCATGGACATGAAAAATACTTTTACGTTTGGGATTTGATTGATAGTTGATGGACCAAGATGCTTCATCATCCATTCATGCAACAAGACTTGTCCTCAACATTGTCTATGAATACTCATGTAACTTTGATTTCGATGGAAGTATTATGGAAGGGTTTCTGAAGTATCTTTAGAGGATGGTACGTAATATTATTTTCAATGCCTCAATGATTTGATTTATGTCCACTACAATCTCTAAATATAGGTGAGGTAGCTTGAGAAAATGCATGATGTGGATGCCATTTTGTTGAATAATATTAACATAATGTGTTAGTTGAGGGTGTAGTACTATACACTTATTATGGTGGAGGCATATAAGAGGTTAGCGGAGGAGGAGCAATAATAGTAGGTGTGGGGGGCAAGGGAGGAGGAGGAACATCAAGAATAGGGGGTAGAGGAGTACTTTGACTCCATATAGAGTGATGCAACATCCTTAACACTACCTTCTACAAAAATTGATATACCTACTCCTACCAATCTTTTTTGGATTAATGATGTAGGGCCTTATAGTGGCAAACGACCCATGACCTTTTCCCATAAAAGGGGGAGAGGGAGTTGATAACTAGCTACTAGATTTGAAATTGCAGAATCTAGATGATTCATGATATTGAGATACATTTATATATATTTGATGCCATTTTGTATTGGTTATCCACTTTTGAGTCCTTTATTGGACAACTATTAGGGTTCAGGATTCAATGTTGTCTTTAATATATCATTTTTTATTCGACATCCATTACATCATATATATCAATGTTTTTTCCATATTTATGTGCCAATGCATTTTGTTGATGTTGCTATTGGTTTATATGTTTAAAAATTTGAAAAAAATGAATTTATTTTGTATGCTTGCTACGGTTTGTCATTTTTTGTTGATTATTTCCCTAATATTTTCGATTTCCCAATGTTCAAACCCTCAACAATTTGTTGCCAATGTCAATGTTTTCAACAATGACATTGACCACACCTTTCTCTACCAATGTTTCTCCTATTGTCTTTGTGCACTATATTTTTTTAGCTCTCAATGCCAACTAGAAAGCTTCAACTATAACTTATATTATGTAGGATCATCTCATCTTGGACTACAAACTTCATACCATTTACATATCTCGAGAGTCTCTAGTTATCATCATCATGATGTGCATGAGCATAAATCTTATAGAATTCTTCCATACTTTGGTCGCATTGCCTTAAGTTTTGTATTTGTCTGAAAAAACACTTGTTTATAGTCAACTAGAAAAAATCTCTCTCAACTTGGACACCATATTACTCCAAGTATTTATCCGCTTCTTACCCAAGCAAACTTACTCACTCTGCACAAAATAAAACCAAATAGTATCATGAACTCTCAACCTAGTAGTTGTAAACTTCACCTCATTAGGGTCTTTCAATTTCTCAAACTCAAAATATCTTTCCATCTCACCAATCCGATATAACAATGCTTCATCTTTCAAACTTTTATAATAATATGAAACCTCAATCTTGGCTCCCTTCTTACACTTCAAAATTTTTAATTAACTAGGTCATAAGATCTCGTTTCTTTGCTTCTTGTTTTGGTTTTGAACTACTAGCTTCAGGGTTTCCACTTTTTGTCTTGTTTTTAATTATTTGATTCACCTTATTCACTCTTGTAATTCTTGAGTCACAATTGTTCTACCACATCTTCTTACCATTTCTATTATCCACAGTCTTCTAATTTCTCGGAATTCAACTTTCGATTTTATATTCAATCATGTATGATACCAAAGTTCCAATCACTCTAGGTTCAACTTAGGCTCTAATACTAAAAATGATGTAGTGGGGAAGGGAAATGAACCCATAATGGCCTTGCATGCCTGATTAGAGACCACACAAGTTATTGCAATAAATATGCATTTAATAAAAGCAACAACCTCACATAAGATAGACTACAAAGACATTAGACATGGTTAAAATAGTCTACTCATTTTCATTATAATGCATATCAGATTTGTATATACATTTTGGAATGTCTTAGGCTTACAATCTGCTCAACCTCTCTTGTAACGTCCCCGACCATCAACCCCATGGTCGGGCCAACATTACTACGCGGAAAAACACTACTGTAACATATTATGCATTCTTATGAAATACAATTGCTTAATTACAATTAAACACAGCGTAAGCACATTAATACTGTTAGCATACATAATCCACGGCATTAACAATAATTCACGAATACAACGGAATACATGTAAACATTGCTAGAATCATAGACATGCATATTTAATTGAAATTATACGCATGTATATACTTATCTTTTAGACTGGATGTAATTCACCAACTGCGTGTAGACCTCCCACGAACCTCCCAGCCTTAGATTGTGCTTCTCATCACTCTCAGCAGTAGGTCACCCCCGAGTTGGGACTAAGCTCCACCGGGTAGGGATTCCTAGGCTAGGCAAGGAATACAGGAAGACACATAGTCACAGGAGAAGGATTCTCTCCCAGGAGCCACTTATGCCCACTGCCCACAGACTCTCATTCCCCACATGTTTGTCCCACCCCAGGAGTATACACCTTCACTGTCACCAAGACAGTCCATTGGCTGCTAACCTCCCTTCCCTTGGGCTTCAGCAATAGACCAGACTGGAAGTCTCCGAGCTCTATGGCAGCTACAGGACTCCTTCCAGGGGTTCTCACTTCCTTTGTGCACTCTCTCACCTGGAGAGAGTCGCTCACAGACTGGGTAACCTACCTCTTCAACAACAATCACCTCCCTCACACTGACCAGCAAGCCACACGCAGTCCAGCACTGTGTGGCCACAACAGTTAATTGGGAAAATGGGTATGGACACCCGAAACATAATCGATCAGCGCTAAAGCATAGCGCAGCTCTGCGATTACATGATGCGTTAAGCTTTCCGGCAAGCAACACAGGATGCACGGCTCAGCAATTACGGAACATTCAGTCCTCCCAACCAACAATAAGGAACAAACTCACCTCTCTGGTTTCAGAGATGTGTAAGGTGTACAGAGGTTCAATCACAAAGGCCAAACGTGTACAGATGGAGGATGGAGGAATTGGAAGGTCGAACCCCAGATTCAGGTGATGGTTGGAGGATTGCCCACCCAACTCCTATGCAACAGTCGATAGAATGGAAAGAGAACCCCCAAAACGGCTCATTTCCTGGGTTAAATCGCATGCCCCTAGGTCGACACATGTCACCCATGAAGCTGCATGCGTCCCTCCCTAGGAACTTAGGACAAAACATAGATTTCACATGGCTTTTGGGATAATATTAAAATATTATTCCCAAGGACTTAAACCCCTAGGCTCCACACTTAGCCTCTATTTCCAACCTTCCAGCCCCCAATCCCTTATCCAGGTTTTGTGGAAGCTTAGTCCCCCATCACTCATTCATCGTGGTCGGTCCACACGCAGAGATGTTTTGTATTAATACTGTGCATAATTACATGTACAAAAA
>JASDQU010252821.1:0-16251 GCA_032191745.1 Picea mariana
TAATTTTAAACTTGTTTGTGATCAAGCGTTTTTGAATCTTCTCAATTTGTTGCCACTGTAAGTCAGATGTGTTGCTGGCCCACACTTCACAACCATATAGAACCACTGGGATCACTAAAATCCCAAAGAGAGTTTGCATAGTCTTCCAATCCCATAGCTCTGCTTCTCTGCACCTATTTTGAAAAGCATAGAACTCTTTCCATCCTCCCAAAGTTATTTTCTTTCTGTAACCTTCACAACTTAGATTTTTGTTCAAGTCAATTCTGAGGTATTTGTAATCTACCACTTCTTCAAGAGTGTTTCCTTCAAAGTAGAACTTATGTTGCTTATGTTTTCTTTTGCTAGAAAAAATTACCACTTTCGTCTTGCTAGTATTGACTTGCATCCCCACTGTACTATAAAATTGCTCAAGGTAACTTAAGTGTTCTTGCAACCCAAGAGCAGATTTAACAATTAGAATAAGGTCATCTTCATACAAAAGAAGCCTTATTACAAAATCACCCAAAAGAGAACCATCACCCTCTTGTAAGTTTAACCACTCTTCAAGTTTGTCTATATATAAACCAAAAAGGGTAGGGGACAATGGGCACCCTTGCTTGACCCCGATATCGCTCCTAAAAATTTCGGAGATACCAGCTGACATTCTGATTTTGACTTTAACCTCCTCATATAGCCTATGGACGACTGCTCTAAGATGTATAGGAACCCAAGTTCCTCCATTCTATGCCAAAGATTATCTCTAGGTACCGTGTCAAAAGCTTTTTTGAAATTGACAAAGCAACAAAAGGCTTCCTCTTTTTTCTCCCACACTTTTTCAATGATGTGCCTCAGAGTTATATCGTGATCAATCATTGAGTGTTTAGGTCTAAAACCTGCTTTCCCTTTAGCATGCTTATCCCCTTCTTCCGCCCACTTGCTGATTCTATTTTCTAGCATACTTCCAAATAACTTTGCAAACAAGGGGTTTATCATTATGGTCCTATAGTTGAAGGGATTGTTGACATCCCCACTCTTGAAAAGCGGTATTGCTAGGCTTGTTTTCCAATCTATAGGGAACCACACTTTAGATATTCTGCTTGGAGTTCAACTAAATCTTTTACTTTTCCAACACCCAACTTTTTGATACCCACCTCAATTTCTTGCACGGTGAAGAGCATAGTAGTTGTGTTGACCAAGGGAGAGGGGTCCACCTTAGGATCTTGCTCATAAATCTGCTTTTCATACTCGAACCATTGATAGGTTGTGATATTATTTTCAGTTTGTTTCTTTCTCGTTTGAAGTTCCTTCCAAAATAACTTGGGGTTATTTTTCCCCAAGAAGATTAGTTCCTCCCTCCTTGAGATCATGAAATCAACTTTTTTCTTTCTTACAATTTGCTTGTAAGCTTTTATGTTTATTTCTTTTTGGCTTGACTCTTTCAAAGTCTTCCTTGTTTTTTTTCATTCCCCATCAAACCAAACATTAACCGGAAAGCAGTTTGTTTCAGATTTCCTATTTTTTGTTCTTTTGCATTCTGTAAGTGTGCTTTGGATTAAATTTGTTAGCTCATGGCTATGAAGGCCCTGGGACGAAATTTTATCCTTGTTAAACAACCTCTTTAGCGCTATCTTGAAGGTGTTACAATTTTTTTGAGTCAACAAAATTCTTCCCTTTGAAGGAGGTTGTTGAATGTGCCGATTTTTAGTCCCATGTTGTTGTTGTTCAGCCCAAGTTAGACTTAAATAGATCGGTTTATGATTAGATTTCAACTCCCACGGTTGTTCACCAATCAAAACTTCCTCCATTTTCTCACACAATCCAAGTGAGAAAATTGCATAGTCTACTACACTTGCTCCATTGTAGGTATTGCAGGTGAAATTGCCAAAATTCGCCCATCTAGACAACCCATTACAAATGACTAAGTCAAATGCCCCACATAAAGTAAGCAGTTGTTCCCCAAAAAATTTGCATCTTTTGTTGTCCTCTAAAACTCTTGTCCATTGATGATTTCTTTCTTCTGAAAACCAAATGGGGTTGCAGTCTTCCTGACAACGAAGAATACTAGCTTGTTCACATGTTGTTCTAACATTGAAATCACCCACTATAAGGACTTCACTTAGTTGAGAGTACGCTGCAATATCGTTTTTTAAGGCTGCAAAGGGGTCTTTGTGGTCAAGCCCCCTAATTTTGTAATTTTTTGAAACTTGTGGGGAAAAATAACATGGTGCAACACTGATGATGAACCAAATGAATTTTTTATTTGAGTTTTCTCTTTCTAACTGAATCAGACGACCTTTTTTTCTTCACTAAGACCATGATACCCCCGTGTCCCTTACCATTCTCAGTTGCTTTGTTCCACACTGTTATCTTCACATACTCCTCAAACAGAGGTGTCTTGCACCCTTCATGCTCATGTGTTTTCAATAGACAAATTATGTCTCTATATTCCACGTTAGGTCCCAACCCAGGTCCTCGCCTCCAAGGATAACCTCTGCAATTCCAACAAACTAATATTAAGGAAACTAGGGAATAATTTGATTGTTATTTGTTTTGGTCTACAAGACTCAAAGTTGAGTCTTCACCCTTATTTGTCCATACTGGCCTTGTTGCACATTTTCCTGCTAAGGAAATTGTTGTCTCTTCTTGGCTACCAACTTGCTGTCCTGTTTTAGAACAAGGACCGAAAAAGGAAATAACAACTTTTCCTTTGAACATCCATGCCCTTTTTCCCTCATCCCTTGCTGCCCTAACCTTTGACAACTATTCCCTTCTTTCCTCTTATTGTCTAATAGTCAAATCTTCGTATAGAAAAAAGTGAGAGCCTCTCAAGAGTTGCTTCTTTCCTAGGAGAATTTACTTGTCACGTATGCTTGACATGATGAGTTTTATGGGCCTAGGTCTCTCACCACTAGGCTTACCCACCCTCCATGCTTGGAAAATTCGGCCTTGCCAAAGCAACTTGTCCTTTAAAAAATCACTTGCAAGATCGAGAGTACACTCATTTTTTCCATACTCTTTCACACCTTTGATAATTATGTTTGCTGCTATGCCTTATCGTTCCTTGTTTTCTCTACCTTGCATGTCGTCCCCATGGTTGCGTGTTTCTTTTTCCATATGAGCAGTATTGCTAATGACTTGTGCCCAAGTTTTGGAATTTTTTGTAAAATCTCTTTTCTCTTCATCCCTTGCTTTCACTCCATGGGTGTATGCTTGTTCACATGTTTTCCCTTCAACTTTGGGTGTTTTAGAGTTCAACACCTCTCTAATTTCCACAACAGAATCTTCCCTGATTTTCCCAGCATCCTTCAAGCCTTGTCATTCAGCCTTTTATTCCAAAAGGGCTTCTTGCAACAATGTCACTTGATCTGTTAAAACTTTATTGTTTTCTACTAAGTCCCAGTTTTCTACTATCAATAGTTGGATTTTAAGGTCTCTCTCATGCCCTTTGACTTCCAAAACCTCCAATCTCCTCTTGGCATTTAGTAACTCTTTCACATACAAGTCAGGCAACCATGTGAGAGGTGTGGATATGGGATTGTACAACGCACAATCACTGTTGTCTTTAGTCCTGTTGTTGTTACACCTTTGCAAAAGACGCTTGTTTGAAAGTTTATTACGGAGGGCCGATTTTTTCCTTGTCTATTCCTATTTTAGACAATCTACTCTATGTTTTAAAATACCCCAAAACTGTTTGGCATTGACCTAAACCCACTTCCCTGCTTTGCTTGAAGAGGCAATTTTCAGTTGACTTAAATGGTTTGTTTCACTCGAGATGGGTACCTCTTGCCCATTTTTTATGTGTTGAATGTATTGTCATTTCCATAGGGGACAAGAAAAAAAAACACAGAATAAGGAATAGGACAATACATGCCTATCTATTGGAGACAAAGGACTGAAAATTTGGATTTGTGGTTGTTCTTGTTCCAGACCCATGGTTGTACTTGTTCCAGGACCCGTCGTTATTCCTGCCAATTCGCCCGACCAGAATGACCCACCTCAACTCCACGAGCGCACTCATAGTTCCACTCCCGACCAGGATGCCCCACCACACCTCCACGGGTGCACTCACAGCTCCACTCCCGACATTGTTCCTGTTCGAGCGATGTATGCGTATATTGTTCCTATATGCGTAGACTCTTCTTGTTCCTGCATGCATGAGCATTTTAGTATAAGGGGAAATAAGATAACAAAGGGAAATTACTAGAACAGGTCACAACAACATTATAATCAAACCTACATTACAATACGACTGCAATCCTCAACTAGATCCTCCATGCCCGAGTGTTTCAGCACAGTCTACACAAAGAGATGAAAGAAGCTGACTTCTATTAATGCAAAAGTATGAAGTTTGATACATAACCAGAGAACAGTTCTGGCATCAAAAAATTACACAATAGGGAGATCTGCTCAACCATTCGACCCCATAAAAAAATATTGAACTGATCTACTTATACTCAAATCAGTCCACAACTGCCAAGAGTGTGATATGGCAATCTCAATCAAAGATTTGCATCTGTGCAACCTTCTGTCAAATTGTGTGTGTTTCCTTCTGTGAGACACAAACCAGGTTTAGTATGGACCTGCAGAAAACCGTCCACTGGTGTACCTCAGGCTGACAACTCTGTCTCCTCAGCCATAATTTCCATGCTTTTCCATTTATGGACTGAGCTAAGGTTTCAGTTACCAGTCCCTGCTTCATTAACTAGATCTTCATCAGGATTGGAGCGTGGTTGGACGACTAGTGGAAGACCACCTGTTGCAACTGGATTGGGTGCTGAATAAGCAGGTGGTCGCAAAAGTAAATCCTCGTTCATTGGCTAACCCCTCCTCAGCATTGGAGCGCGTCGAGACGACTATCAGGCGACCACCTGTCGATATTGGATAGGGTGTCATATGCCCATGTGCATTTCAGGGCCGTGGGAAGTGCTTTAGGCCTACACTGCTTTTGAGCCTGAAACACACCATCACTTACCACGTTTCCACCCTGCAAAATAGTGGTTTGGATTTCGTCCCACTCAAGGCTTTTTAACGCCCGAGCATGTTGCGGCCCCGAAACGATTTGAGACTGTCGATCTGAAAGGGACCTGAGATCTGGGCACGCCGACTACTTTATCGCCCCCGCCAAACATTTTCCCTCATGATAACCTTGGATACCCTCCAACTGCGCTTAGAGATAGCGCCACATCGAACCTGCACAAGGATTCTCAATCGCTGCAGACTGCACCTGCTCGCCCGCGTTCATGTTGTTTTGCCTGATAACATATAGTCATAGTTGTATTTAATTATTCAAACTCAATCAAAAGGGTTAAACATTATATATCAAGTATCAAGGCTCTGCTCTGATTTTGTAAGGATCACAGTCCCAAAAGGTTAATCATGTATGTACATTTTCTTTATGGCCAAATATTCTTTATGTCAATTGGTTCTACCTCAAGTGGTTGTCATATGGAGTGTTGTCCTCCCCATCTAGGTTCTATTCCTGTAAGTGACATGTTGAGATCATAATGATTATATTGTTGTAACAACTTTGATCCCTGTTGTTGACCTATCCTTGTGCCTTGAAAAATCTAGGGTTTACCCTAGACACCATCCTCATAATGAGAGGAAGTACCCATGGGTTTTCCCCAAGTGTTGTAACACACACACACACATTCTTTATGTATTCATTTACCAAAAATAAGATAATTATACTAAGCCAAATTGTATGACCATGTAAAGTTACCTAATAGGAGTTAAAAGACCCACTAATGTATATAATTAGCTTAAATATGAATATTTTGTTTCCCTTGTTTGAAAGCTATGCAATGATGCATTCATGATGTAATATCAAAAATAAAATTAATATAAAAATATAAGAAAATAGTCGTCCCTATAATGAGAGGAGGTGTATGAAATGACAAGTTTCTCTCACTTAAGTTATCCCTTAATAAGATAAGTGGCATGAGCACATAAATCCTTAGGAGGATACTCTCACACATCATATCCATGCTCACCAAATCTCCTCACTACAGATAAAATCAACCCTCACACTAAACCATCGAGGAAAGAGAAGAAATATATAAGCATAAAATAAATGACAAACACACATAGTACACATAAGTTTTACCTTGGAAACCCTTAACTGGGAAAACTAACATTCCTTGAGCATGTTTCTCTCTTGTTGTCTTATTCATTCATTGAATAAAGAATTACATGACTAACCTTGGTCTACACCTAAGACACAAATCATCATCCTACTATCTTACTTTACTCAAGAAAAACTGTGCAACCAATTCAAATTGCATCTACATGACCATATTACTACTAGAAACATCAACCTATTACAATTACAACACACCTTATATATAGGATTTACGACATGAAAAACCCTAAATTATGGTTCCTTAAAATGGTTATAGATCCACACAAATGATTGGCTACAATCCTATGAATCTCGGGATTCTGTTACAATTGACTACCAGTCACCCAATCGACCTCTAGTTGATCTTCAATTGGAATCCACTTGACCTCCTGTCAATTAACCTTTTGACTTTCTGTTCGATCACTTCAACCTTCGACTTGACCATTGAATCGACTTGACTTTTCAGTCAATTTATCAACTGATCGATCCACCTTGACTAGACAATCAATTGACTATTCTTTCATTGCAAATAATACAACAACCCAATATTATCCCACTTGTTGTATTCTTTGTTGATAGAGGAGAACCTAAACATATAGTCATAGACCCAGGGAAACAATTCCCATTTCTTCTCTACACCAAGATAACTTCACAACACTCACAAACTTGGTCAAAGAGTCTTCTATGTTTTCCAATGTGTCTACTTTCTCTAGCAACACCTTCTTGCTTTCCACCATGTCTCTCATGAAATGGTATTGTACATCAATATGCTTCATCCTAGAATGGTAAGATGGGTTCTTTGCCATAAATATTGCACTTTGATTGTCACAATTGATCTTCATAGCTCTTTGTTTAAACCCAATCCTTGAACATAGTCAACGTAACCATGCAACTTATTTGCTTGTGTGAGTGGCTTCCATGTATTCAACTTCTGTTGTTGATAAGGCCATGACCACTTGTCGCTTATTGATCCAGATGATAGCTCCATCAAACATATTGAACACATATTCATTGGTCAATATTCATCGATGCAAATCTCCAGCCCAATCGACATCGACAAAGCCATGTGCATTTACTTCCCTATCAGTTTCAACTCTCCCTTGGTAGCATATAACATATTTTCTTGTGCCATGCAACTACTTGAACACTCTCTTGACAATAGTCTAGTGCTCTTTCCTAGGTGTCGACATGTATCTTCTCAATACTCCCACTACATGAGCAATATCTAGTCAAATGTAGACCATCACATACATTAGATTACCAAAGACACTAACATAGGGAACATGTGCCATGTCCTCTATTTCTTCTTGTGTCTTTGGAAACTATTCAACAATTAGTTTTTCTCCCATAGGAATTGGTACTTTGACTGGTTTGCAATCCTGCATGTTGAAACTCTTCAAGACTATTGCAATGCACTTTCTCTTATTTAATCACATCTTTCTAACCACCCAATCTCTCTTGATCTCCATTCCTAGAATGAAGTTCGTTGCACCAAGATCCTTCATGTCAAACTTGGAGGACAACTGCGTCTTCATCTCCTTTATTGCATTCATGTTGTTTCTGACCAACAACATGTTGTCGACATACAAAGCTACATATATGAAACAAACACCTTCTTCCTTGGAATATACACAATGATCAACCTTGCTACTCAAAAATCCCAAACTAAGGGTGAATGTGTCAAAATTTTGGTACCACATCCTTGGTGATTGCTTTATACCATAAAGGGATCTCTTCAATTTGCACACCAGTTCTTTCTTTCCCTTTAATGCAAATCCTTCCGGCTATTTCATGTATATTTATTCTTCCAAGTCCCCATGTAGGAATGTTGTCTTCAAATCCATTTTCTCCATTTCAAGATCAAATATTGCAACCAAATACATTAGTAATATAATGGAATTTAATTTTGCAACAAGAGAGAAAATTTCACCGAACTCAACTCCCTCGACTTGGGAATATCCTTTTTCTACCAGTTGAGATTTAAACTTCTTGACTTGACCTTCTACATTCAAATTTTTCTTGAACACCCACTTGCTACTGACATGTTTCCTTCCATTAGGTAGCTCAACCAAATCCCATGTCTCATTCTTGTGCAATGATTCCATTTCTTCGACCATGGCATCCTTCCAGAGTTTTCTCTCTATCAATTAGACTTCCTCCTTGACTGACTTGGGATCCTTGTTAGTGGTAGATAACATAAATGCAAAACAAAAATTGGGAAGAATATAACTTTTAGCTATTTTCCTTACTCAATTAGACCTCCTTACAACCCTAGTCAATTGTTCCACCTCTTCATCTAATTCAATTGACTCATCTGAATCATGTTCTTCATTCCTCAATTAAAACACCATCTTCTCTGGTTCTTTCACCATTTGAACCTTTTTAGACTTGTAAGTTCCTCCAACTTCCCAAAAGAAAACATCTTGACTATACATTGTTTTCCTCAATAGAGACTCCTGTAGATTATATCCTTTGATTTCATCCTTGTATTTAATGAAAATACACTTAACTACCTTATTGTCCAGCTTGTTTCTCTTTTCCTTGGGAACATGCACAAATGCATCACAACCAAAGACTCTGAGATGTGAAAGTGGAGGATTCTTACCAAACCATAACTCATGTGAAGTCGATTTGACTAACACTTATGAAGGAGACATATTTACCAAATATTTTGCAGTGTTGACTACCTCTTCACAAAATTCTTATGCAATCTTGACACCATTGAGCATGCTCATTACCTTAACCATCAATGTCCTATTCATTCTTTCAGAAAATCCATTTTGTTGTGGGGTATATGGTGTGGTATTTTGGTGTGCTACACCACACTGCTTGTAGAAATGCTCAAAATATTTCCACATAATTCACCTCCATTGCCAATTCTCAACACCTTGATCTTCTTATTTATTTGGTTTTATGGTTTTCCAAAAGACATTTAAATTCTTTGAATTTCTTGAAAACCTTTGATTTTTTCCTCACGAAATATAGCCATGTCTTCCTGGAAAAATAATCTATGAAGGAAACATAATACAAAGATCCTCCTAGTGAAGGGACTGTTACAAGCCCAAACACGTCACTATGTATCAATTCCAAAATCCCTTTTGGTCTTGTATCTCCAGATGGGAATCTAACCCGATTTTTTTTCCATATATGAAATGTTCACAAAAATTTACTTCCAAATTACAATCAGGGAAACCTTCGAACATACCTTTTTTGTGCATAATAGCTTGAAGTCATTTTTCGCCAACATGTCCCTTCCTCTAGTGCCATAACTACGACCATTGGGGCCCACAAAACATTTGGTGTTTCATCTCCCGGGGTTAGGGTTTTGGGTTTCCTCATTTATGATTTATGTTAAAAATGCCTTTGGAGCCTCATTGTAAACATATTCTTGCAAACGAGCATAGCCATCACATCTCTTCTCAGAAATAAGCTGCCACCATTCTAATGAGTTCATTCACTCTATATTTTAAAAGTTCTGTACATTTCGTTCATTACTAGAAATTGTGTATGATTATATCTCTTTGTTTCTTGCAATATTTATGTGTATTTCATCGTTATATCTACGCTTTTATTTCATTCTCAAAATAATACGAATCAATGGTATCAAAGCAGGTTGCTCCTTGTTGTTTCTTAGTGCATGTCCCTAATGAGATCAAGATATAGAGAGTTGGGTCTCAATCTAGTTTATCTTGAGCACAACTACTCTCTCTAGCCCAAGCGTCGTCCCATGGTGGAAGAAAATATAGATGAGGGAGAAGGAGATTCTATTAATTTGTTGCTCGAGGAATCCCTCACATGATAGAGAGACTAAATGACGAAAAATTTTACCCAAATCCTTCAACGACTGTTGATAATAACATACACGTCTTCATCAAGCAACCACTTTGGAGGCACCGCCCCTTTCAAGGTACAAGTTAATTTTGATATTCCAATGTTTGAAGGTCATATAGATGTGAATTCTTTGGAAAAGTGGTTAAATATGCTAGAAGGGTATTTCTCTGTCCACAATTTTTTCAATAGCCACATTTGTGCCCCTTAAGGCTGTCCACATGTCAAAATTGGTGGGAAACTTACAGTGAGAAAAATTCCATAGAGGAGTTTGACATGTTTGAGGCCGAACCCACTTGGGATTTTTTTATGGATGCGTTCAAGGAACAATATTACCGTATTGGAAACTATGATGACTAGTACATGAGATGGACCACACTGCATCAAGAGTGGGACCAAAAAATGTTGGAGTTCAAAAATACCTTACATACCTTTCACACCAAGATGGGTATCAAATATTTCGAGTGGCATATCATTCTAAAATACTGTGGGGATCTACACAGGTACATCCAAATTGAAATGGATTTTTTGTACATCTCATCACTGGGTGCAACTTATCAATATGCTATCAAAATCGAGCACAAATTTAAGCAACAGAATAAGCAGGAGTTTGGTTCTGCAAATATTCAACAACCAAAGTATGATAAAGGTGGCCCTAAATCACAAAACAACCAACCTCAAGAAAACCAATCCACACCTCAGGAAAAGAAGGGTAACATGAAAATGAATAAGGACACTGGGAATTGGTGCAAATTCAACAAAATACCTTGGCCCAACACCGATGAATGTTGCTCAAAATAGTCACTGATAGTCGAGGTCAAAGAAAAGGATTCGAACCTTGACTCGGACTCTGATTCAGAAAACAATAAAAGGAGGTAGATCATTGATGCAAAATCCACTACTACCGTTGCGACCACAACAATTCAACCAGAAGAACCAGATGATCTTGAGAAGGGAGAGTGCCTCTTCTATTCACAGATGTGGGTGAAGAGAACTCCACTACATGTCATTGTTGATAGTGGAATTCAATAGAACCTCGTATTAGCAGAGGTCGTCAAGTAGTTGGATTTTCCAACAACACCACACCCATAACCATACAACATTGAGTGGCTTCTCCAAGGACGATATCTCTACATCAACCAATAGTTTCACCTGTCCTATGACATCAATCCCTTCAAGGATGAGGTACTATGTGATGTCACCCCACTAGAAGTTTATGATGTTCTGTTAGACCAACCATATATGTGGAAGCATCATGTTGCTTATGAGTCTTGATCTTGTAGTGTCATTGTTACTCTAGGGGGTCATCTCTACAGGGTACCAGATGTAGTCCCGACTACTTTCCTAGCAAAACAATGCCGCAAAGTAATATCTCATACTGGAAAGTTTAGCCTCTTCACAATCTGGTCATAAGGTGAACATAAGGACATTGTGACCACTACAACCTCAGCCCAAGACATTTCTATCCAGTAGAAGTAGATCGAAAATATTGTAGAAGAGAACAAAGATACTCCTCCTTCACCTACGAGGGTGCCTCCGCACTGCCAATTCAAGCTAAGCTATAACCAAGTCCTTCATAGCTCTATTAGACACAACCCTTTTCAAGCGTGCTTAGGGTTCCAATCGTTATCCCCCACTAAAATATCTTGTCATGTTGCATCTTCACCGACAGATTCCTCCCACACTTAGGAATATCATGCAGCTAGATTGGTTGAACGGATCCAACCCTTCCAACAATATGTTCATGACAGTTGTCAACAAGCTAAGCATGGCAACTTCTTCAACAAGAAAAGAAACACACCAAGGTTCTGATTCAACAAAAACTTCCACATCTCCCATGGGAAATTGACGCAATGGGGACTATTTCTTCCAGAGGGGGCATGAATGATCAAGATGGATATCGTTGGCCACCCACCTATTCCACTGGCTTGAAATACAATTTTCCACCTTGGCAGTTTTTCTATGGTTTTCCAGGGCCCAAACTTACGGGGTCGTTTTGAGTCCCTAAATGATAAGGGCCATTTTGAGGCCCAATCAAAATGTTTTCTTCTCAGCCAGACCTTTCAAACGATCTATAGTGCGCCCCAAGTGGAGATTATATGCAAAATTTACGCCCTCAGGAAGTTGACGTATCAACTACGCCCATCGGGGCCCCCACAAACCTTTTGGTGTTTCATCTCCCGAGGTTAGGGTTTTGGATTTCCTCATTTATGCTTTATGTTAAAAAGGCCTTTGGAGCATCATTGTAAACATATTCTTGTGAATGAGTGTATCTGTCACATCTCTTCTCATAGATAAGATGCCACCATTCTAGTGAGTTTATTCACTTTGTATTTTTACAGTTCTGTACATTTGGTCCATTAATAGAAATTGTGTATTATTGCATCTCTCTGTTTCTGGTAATTTTTATGTGTATTTCATTGTTATATATCCACCTTCATTTCGTTCTCAAAATAATCTGGATCATAACTGGCTTATTAGAATATTGAATGCCCTCAAGTGATCTGTTACTAAGCTCCCATCACTCAACCTTAGAAGATACAGTTTCTTTTGAAGGAAAAAAATTGTTTACCATAGATTTCGACTGGTACAATCTTCCTAACTTGTCCCACAATTTATTTTTACAATCTTCACCTAAGACATTCAACAATACTAAATCTGCAAGACAAAGTTGAATCATACTCCTTGCCTTCCTCTTGAGCTTCTCCCATTCTTCCTTCAACATACGTGTCGAAATTGTCTCAGGACTCACAACTATCCATTGTTCTCGATCTACAAGGAGATATTCCATACTTTCAAGCACAAATTAAATATCATTGACTTATAGCTCCCAATGGACCTAGGTTTAGCTCAAATCCAAGATTTGCCTAACCTTGCTTTGATACGACTTGTACAGAGCAACAAAACAAGCTCTGATACCAAATATATGAGAAATTCTCAGATATGCTCTGATACCACATGTAGAGAAAATTAATCCTCTCACTAAACCAAATAGGAAAGAGAAGACAGATTTAAGAAGAAAACAAATGACAAACACACACAGTACAAAGAGATTTTACCCTGGAAGCCCTTAACTAGGAAAACTAGCATTCCTTAAGCATCTTGCTCTCTTGTTGTCTTATTCATTCATTGAATAAACAGTTACATGACTAACCTTGGCCTACACCTATGACACAAATCGTCATCCTACTCTCTTGTTTTACACAAAAACAACCCTGCATCCAATTCGACTTTCATCTACATGACCAGGCTATTACTAGCAACATCAATTTATTACAATTACAACTTGCCTTATTTATAGTTTTTATAGCATGGAAAACCCTAAATTATGGCGCCCAAAAATGGTTACAGATCCACACAGATGATTGGTTGCAATCTTGCGAATCTTGGGATTCTATTATAGTCGACTACCAGTCGGTTACCAGTTGACTACCCGGTTGACCTCCAATCGGTCTTCAGTCGACTACCACTCAACATCCTGTTGACCTCTTGTCGGTTGACCTTTCGAACTTCTCGGTCGACCACTTTGACCTTCGACTTTTTGGTCGATCACTTCAACCTTAGACTCGACTTGACTCGTTAGTCGATTTATCACCCAGTCAATCCACCTTGACTAGATAGTCAGTTGACTATTCTTTCACTGCAAAGAATATAAGAACCCAACACTCACCTTTATGTAATCTTCTTTCACTGTGCATTTGCATCCACATAGAACTTACTGTGTCAAAGAGAACGAAAAAAAACAAGTTTTTGAGATCTAAGCACCCATGTCATGCTTGTGCAAATGAGGTTTAAACTACAATAGATTTTATGGTAAACCTAGTATATATGAAAAAAATAGCCATTGCTCATTATAAGAAAGATACTAGGTTGGATGCAAATCCTTTGGCTAGTCAAAGGTGTACTAGCTTGTCATTTAAGGATACAAAATCAATGCAAAATTTGACCATAATGATTACATATTTTATTTCAAATAATAAATTTACAAAAATTAAATAAAAGAGTATGTATCTATGTATTTTGTTATATATAAAAAAAAATTAGTGTTATAAGTTATCTAATTTCATTGCACTCCTTATTTGTAAAGCTTGACATGAGTGAAAGTATATTGAATCATTAGTATAATATAATATAATTATTGATAGATCCATGGAATCGATTGTCATCATGTGACTCTTAGGTGTAGATGTTGTCTAAAGACTAGTTATATGAAGAAAGGAAATAAAAATGATAGACAATAAATTTAAAATCTTGAGATACATTGAGATGAATTTGAGAAGATCTTCCAAAAAAATATAGAATCATTGAAGCCTAAAGCATTGGTAAAGCTCCTTATCCTTCTCTTTAAGGGATGTTATATGGATATGGATTAAGTTACATTAAAAAACCTACCTTCTCAGTTGCAAGTTATCAAGAATGAAACCCTTTAGGAAGATAAAGAGATAACATCAATTAAAAAATTTCAAACTTAAAAGAGAACAATCTTGTCAATCAAATTAGTGACATATTGAACTCATAATGAGTATATTGTTGTAACAATTTCAAGTCATGTTATTGACATGGCCTTGTGCCCTAACAAATTTAGGGTTTACCTTACTATCCTCAGAATGAGGAAAAATACACACAGATTTTTCCTAAACATTATAGCATAGAACGAATATATATATATAGCCCACTAATGTATTAATTAATTTAAATAAAAACATTTTGTTTACTTTATTTGAAGGCTATGCAATAATGCATGCATGATGTAATTTCAATAATAAAATTAATATAAAAATGATGAGAAAATGGTTTTCCTTAGAATGAGAGGTCGCTCTCACTTTACTTATTCATCCCTTGATAGGATAAGTGATATGAGCACCTAAAACCTTAGGACAATACTTTAACACCTCGTTTCCATGCTCACCAACCCACCTAACCTCTATATAAGCTTCTTTCACTGCTCATTTACATCACATAAAATTGACTTTGTCGAAGAGAATGAAATAGAACATATTTTGAAGATCTAAGCATCCATGTCATGCTTGTGCAAATGAGGTTTAAACTACAATAGAGTTCATGGTAAACTTAGTATATATGAAAAAATAATCATTGTTCATTATAAGCAAGATAGTTCATAGTGTTGTATGCAACTTTGGCTATTTAAAGGTGTACTAGCATGTCCTTTAAAGATACAAAACCAATACAAGATTCAAGATGATAACATATATGCATTTTTAATGTTGTAAATTATTTAATTTTATTTTATTCTTTATTTGTAAAGTTTGATATTATTAAAAGTATATTGAATTATATTATTAAAAGTATATTGAATTATATTATTATAGTGTAATATAATTATTGATAAATCTTGAAAAATTGACTTTTAAGAAATCATATAAGGATATTTGTTTAAATTGGTTTTTGGAAGGAAAGAAAAATGATAAATAATAAATTTAAAGGTTTGAAAAATATTAAGATAAATTCTTGAAAAATATTTAAAAAGAAATATAAAATAATCTAAACCTAAAGCATTGAAAAAACTCCCTATCCCCTTAAAAAATGCTATATGAATATGGATTAAGGCACATTAGAAAACCCACCTTCTCTGAAAGTTATCAAGAATAAAAACTTTAACAAAATAAAGAAATAATATCAATTAAACCATTCAAACCTTTTAAAAAAAAATATTATTAAACACATGGGAGGAAACAAGACCATGAATATTTTTGAAATCTACATTAACATCAACTCAATCATTTAAATATACAAAAATTGAAAAGAAAAAGAAAAAAAAAACCTTAATATTATTAAAAAAATTCATAAACAATCTAATCTAAACTTAAAAGAAAAATAATAATAACAAAATTAAAAGAAATAAAATAACTAATATTTTTAGCAATATATTAACCTAACTCAATTATCTAAATATAAAAATTAAAACATACAACATTGAAATTTTTGAACTACCCTTATCCTAAAAATTAAAACATATAACATTCTAAAAAAAATCATCCAACCCCAACCCATAATGAAGGGTAAACAAAGACCATACTAAAGGATAAACAACGAAAATTTGGCAACGTTGGCCTCTAATATCGTTTATGCTTTGGTTAGATTTTAACCTAAAACAAAACCCAATGCTATAATGTCATGCCATATCTTTAATTTAAAAATGAATATGTGAACATGCCATTATCAAGATTTTCTTTTTCTTTTTTAAAGCCATTTTATTAGTCAATACCCAAAAGCTTATGGCACTAAATAACTATAATTTTTAAGTTTCTTTAAGTTGGTTCTATCATTGCTATATGAGGTAACTTGTATATATTTCAAGAAGA
>JASDQU010252823.1:0-16058 GCA_032191745.1 Picea mariana
TTGCACTTGAAACACCTGCACCCCTCTCGTTTATTCGATAGCCAACTACAAATGAGTAAAGTTTAATATTACAAAATATGTGCGGGACCCTTTTAACACTCACGCCATTTCTCTGATAGCTTCACTCTTCATTCAAACACTCCCTTCCATTTACTTTGAATGGTCAACCCCCATGATCAACTCTGAAAAGGGTTTGATTTAATATTTAAATTTTATAATTATTGCCACACTCACACCATCTCTTTGACAACTTCTCTTTTCATTCAGATACTACCTTCCATTTACTCTGAATGGTCAACTACGAAAGATATTAATATGAATATTTAATGTTATAATGTGTACCAACTACATTGGTCTACGCACTCCAAACGTTTTCTCCTTTCTCTGTACTTCGATGGATTATTGTTAGTATACATTTAAATATTTATATGTTGAGAGAAAGAAGGGAAAGTATATTTCCCAGGCCTTTAGTAAACAAAAATAATGTTTACCAAAATTTCCCAAGAGTATTGAGCAGCTTGTGCAAGGCATACTTATTACAACTAGGGAAATATTAGCACAATTTAAACTTTTGCACAGAAGGGAAAGATTTCAAGTTTTCCCTTACTCACACACCAAGCATAAATTTTCGGTTGTAGTATAATAGTTTCCATCCTTATTATTCAAGTGTTAGAACATTTAAAAGGTGAGTTTGGGAATTTGCCAGTAGTTACCAAGATTTACCATTCGTTCAAATTTGTCCATAAAACATAGAATTGCAAATTATTTGTTTAAATTATTTTCTAGAATAACACATTTCTTGGAAATAAAATCCTTCATGGTAAAACTATTTTTTTAACATAATTTATTAATCTCCTATTTACATGCATCTTTTTGCTATTTTCAAGGAATAGTTACTATTCCTAAATATTTCCCCTTTGGACATCAAATTTACTATGTAATTCTTGGTAATATTTCCACTTTTTACCAAATGCTAATGAAGCTTAATTAATCGCAATGCATTAAATTCTAAATTTCATTTGTTTCAAATTTAAAGCTTAAATTTGCATTTCTCATTCTTTTCTTATTATTTATTTTTAAAATACTTTTCTTCTCTTTAATGTTTGTCTTATTTTCTTAATTCCAAGCAGGGAGTCTGAACTTCCTTCAAGTTCTGACTCTAGTAGTTTTTTCATACTAACAAAGAGGCCAAAGCCAATTGTCTGACCTTCAAGTTTCTAACAAAAATTGCATTTTCTTAATTACCAAGCTGCTCTATGAGGATTTTAGTGGCTTGACTTTACTAATAGTTGGGTATTTATTCATATGGATTACTATAGGTGACCAGCCAACACTCTCTTCCTAATTTGAGTAATAATCCATTATTAATAGCTTCCCATTCCAAACATAGACATGAAAAAAAACCAACAACATAATATGTTTTCCAAATTTTATTTCACATTTCCCATCCAGCCAGACAATCCGAGTAACAATTCCATCATTTGAAAAGGATAATAAATTATGCAATTATCTAAGATAGGAATTTCATAGTATAAACTAAACCAGTCATGAAAATACAAGACACATAAGACACTTTATCTAAAACATAGAAATAGCTAGAAATTGTTGAAGGGTGTGTCATTTTCCACCCAACCATAGGCACAACTGCTCTTCATGTATTCCAAAGGTTTCCACCCCCTAGACAGAGTATGATACCATGAGAGAGAGTTCTTCCTTTTCTCAGAAAACAACAAGAGATGAAGGTTACTCTCCTCCTCCCACAGGAACCTAGGAGTCCAGTCTTCTATCCACCAAGCAAGGGGGTTTGTTGTGATTGCTCACTCAATCACTCAATTTTTCTATAGCCTCATTTATCATGTTGATTAGAAAATGCTTCCCAATAGTTTATGTACCTAGAGTAGTTTATTTTCTCACATCTCTTTAGAACTAGAGAGTTTCCCATACTCTTCTTCTTCAGATATGGTCCCCAGACCCATTCGTGTGTCTCATCTTTATTCTTCCCACGATTTTCCTCTTTTTCTTACCTTCTACAAAAATATTTAGTGGGTCCATTTCCCAATTTGTGGGTCATATCAAGAAGTTTCCATATGGAGTACTATGTCCATCTCCTCATTAATTCTTGAGGAAAACTTCCCAACTACCAGTTTAACTGGTAATTAAATTCATTAGGACATAGGATGTTCTAGGTTTGGGCATGTTAAATCCAGTAGAGTACTAGTCTGGTATGGGTCATCTCAACCATTACTGGTTCCCCTTACTATCCCCTCTTAGGAAACATAATCTACATTGACAACACCTTCAACAGTTGTTCAACAATTTCCATTTTTATTTAATAGCAAAAGCATTTACATTACCTTCTCAACAAAGATTCATCATTTTCAAAATCCACACATAACAAACCTGTCCATAGTACTTTAGTAATAACATAATTATATTTACAAGTTGGGGGAAAACATGAGTGTTACAATCCCCTCCCCATTAAACGAACACCATCCTGAGTGTTCTACCTATCACTATGATCTTTATGTACAACATTGAACAAAAATGGGTATGCATGTTTCATGGCATCCTCCATTTCCCATGTAGCTTCATCTGGACCAAAGTGTTTCTATTGCACCTTGACCTGTGTAGTGGTTATGTTCCTTAGTGGGATTTATTTCCTGTCTAATATGAATTGTGTCTCTAGCAGGAATTCTCCCTCTGGTTCCACCTAGATCATAGACCAGACAATGATATGATTATAATCGTGTGCATATTTCATCAGTAATGAAACATGGAAAACATTATGGGCTTTCAATGTGGAAGGAAGTGCTAGTCTGTAGGCTACATGTCCCACTCTATCCAAAATTTCAAAGGGACCACAAAACTGAGGTGTCGACTTGGCACAAGTTCCCATCCTCAAGGAACGTCTTCTGGGTCTAATTCATAGATACACATGATCTCCTACTTTGAAATCTCTAGGAGTCCTATTTTGGTTTTTATAGCTCTTATGTCTATCGTGAGCTATTTTCAAATTTTGTTTTATCTCAATTACGTGTTGTTCCATCTCCTTGAGCATGTCTAGCCCAAGTGTTATTATGTTCACTGGGTTATCCCAACTAATTGGAATATTACATTTTCTACCATAGAGAGCCTCAAAAGGACTCATCTTCAATGACTCCTAATAACCATTATTGTAGGAAAATTCTATCAGTGGTAGGTATTCTTTCCATTTCTTGGGTTGATGCATCATACACATCCTTAATATGTCCTATAATACTTGGTTTACCCTCTCTGTCTTCCCATCAGTTTGAGGGTGATAGGTTGTACTAAATAACAATTTAGTCCCAAAACCAACAAACAAAGACTTCCAAAAATTTGATGTAAATTTTGTATCTATGTCTAATACGATTTCCTTAGGTATACCGTGTAGCTTAAATATTTCTTTCATGAAAATATTGGCAATATCTATTTTCTTGCAAGTTGATTTTACAGGGATAAAGTGAGAAACCTTGCTCAGTTTATCCACAACCACCATAATGGCATCATTTTGTTTGGTTTTTTTAGGCAATCCAGTGATAAAATCTATGGATATGGTTTCCCATTTCCATTTGGGATTTTGTAGGGGTTGCAACAACCTTTTTGGGTTCATTTGCTCGACTTTGACCTACTGAAATTCTAAATATTTAGCTAAGTAATTAGCTATGTCATTTTTCATTCCTAGCCAATAATACAATTTCTTAATGGTTGTGATCATTTTTTGATAGCCAAGATTACCAGTATATGGTATTTTATGTAGTTCATCCATGATGAACCTCTTCAAGTTGTCACAATTTTGGATACATAACCAATCTTTGCAGGTTAACAAACCATCATCCAATAGTTGATAGCCCCCATACTTTAGCTCTATAGGCTCTTTCTCTAGATGTTCCTTTACAGTTTTAAAGAACTCATATGTTTCTTGTGTACCTTTAACCCTTTCTTTGATGTATGATTCACAGGTGCCTATAGCTATCAAGTGAATCAATTTCATGCTTCTACCGAGGGCATCAACCACTATATTTTATTTTCCCTTAATGTGTTTTATTTCAAAATTAAATTCACTAAGGAGATCCATCCACCTAGATCTCTAGGAATTGAGTTTGGGTTGGTCAAACAAATATCTTAGTCCACTATGGTTTTCATAAGTATAAATTTGTTTCCTAGGAGGTGATGACTCCACATTTTCAAAGCATGTACTATGGAATCCAATTCCAAGTCATGTGTCACATAATTGATTTCATGTTCATTCAATTTTCTGGATTCGTAGCAAATCACATGCCCTTCTTGAATGAGGACTCTTTCGAGTCCTTCCTTGTAGGAATTCATACACACAAGGAATTCCTTGTTTGGGTTTTCAATTTCCAGCACAGGTGCATTGGTTAAGAGATGTTTCAGCTTCTAAAAACTCTATTCATACTATGTTGTCCAAACAAACTTGACTCCATTTTTCTGTAGGGAGGTGATTGGATAACCAATCTTGGAAAACCCCTTTATGAACCTTCTATAATATCTTGATAGGCCCATAAAGGATCTAATATCAACTACATATTTTGGTGTAGGCCAATCCATAATGGCTTTTATCTTGTCAGGATCAACTACTACTCCTTCCTTAGTGATGACATGGCCTAAGTAATGGACTTGTTTTTGGAAAAAGTCACACTTACTAAAATTTACATAGAGCTTGTGCTCTATGAGCACTTGAAGCAATAACTTGAGGTGCTCTTCATTCTCTTCCCTATTCTTAGAATAGATTAGGATTTCATCTACGAAAACCAACACAAATCTTTTCAAGAACTTGTTGAGCACAATATTCATCAAGCACATGAAGGTGGCTGGTGTATTGGTAAGCCCAAATGGCACTACCAAAAATTCATAATCCTCATATATTTTCCTAAAGGTTGTTTTTTGGATGTATTCATCCTTAACCTAGACTTGGTGGTATCCATACCTCAAGTCAATCTTGGAGAAAACTGTAGCACCCCTTAACTAGTCAAACAAGTCATCAATTCTTGGTAAGGGATACTTATTCTTAATTGTCATCTTGTTGATTTTTCTGTAGTCTATGAAAAACCTGAGTGTGCCATCCTTCTTCTTCACAAATAAGGTTGTTTCTCCCAAATGAGACACATTGGGACATATGTAACCTTTTTCCAACATCTCCTTCATTTGTAGTTTGAGCTCAACTAGCTCCGATGTACTCATTCTATAGGGTGCTCTAGACATTGGCACCACTCCGAGTACAAGTTCTATTGAGAAATAAATATCTCTTCTAGAAGGTAGACCTAGTACCTCTTATGGAAACACATTTTTATACTCTCTCAAGATAGGATGGTCGTCTAGGCTTGGTTTATTTTCCTCGACAAAGTTCAGTACTTGTATTGCATACAAAGGATTTCATTTTCTACAATACTTATTCACTTGAAGGGATGAAATTTGTCTCATTGAAACACGCTTTCGAATTCCTTGTAGGGTCCTTTTCTTCCCTTCCTGATCTTCACACTCTAATGTTTTATTATAACAATCCAACTTGGCTTTATGGGTAGCCAACCAACCCATGCAAATAAACATGTCATAAGATCCTAAGGGGAGTATGTTTAGGCTTGCTTGGGTAGACAATCCATTCATAATGAATTGGCATGCTAGTATGACCTCTCTTACCTTTCTTTTTGTTCCAGTGAATAGTTGTACCAACCATGATTTAGCATGTTTTACTTGTTGCAATTTACATTTCCCAATAGTTTGAGGGGGAACATAACTCAAATTAGAACTGAGTTCAATTAAAATGGAAACAATATGGTTGGAAATCATACGTTCCTTCTCCACCACTAAATCTTGGTGGTTAGCTTGTCTATTATCCAAGGCTGTATAAATTTGTGGCATTGTCCTAGCCACATCATTGACTGTGGTAGCTTCCTAGATGTTGTAGACACTCCTATTGTCCTATTTTCTATGTGGGCAATCCATTAACAAATGTTCTTCTCCACATCCCCAACATTTCAAGGGTTTTCTATTTGTATTATCAACCTTTCTTGTGGCTGATCCAAAGGGTTTATCTCCACTTTGAGATGGGAATTTTTTTGAGACACACTCTTAGTAGGAAGGATCATCTTAGAAATTTTACCATGATTCTTAAATATTGAGGATTCAAACCCTTTCTTCTTGAATCCCAATTTACTTTTTCTGTTCCAATCCTTATGAGGTTATGGCTTGTTCTTGAATTGCTCATAGCAGTATCTTTCCTTATGAATAGTATCTTCTAAAGTCTTAGGTTCATCAAACTCAATTTTGTCCTAGAAGGACTGACACAACCCACTAATAAATTGTTGCATATTCACCTTTTCATCGTTTATGTAGGGAACACACCTCATCAACTCAAGAAATTTGTTGATATATTCATCTATGGTGAGTTTTCCTAACTTGAGTTCATAGGAATTCTTAGTCTTTTAATCATAATACCTTTCAAATAGGTACTTCTTAAAGTATTTCTCAAATTTTTTCCATGACATCTCCTTCTCATGAATTCCTTTCACATTTCTAAGGTCCTCCCACCAGATAGAGACCTTTCCATTAGAGTTGAATATGTATATTTGAGACTTCAAGTTTTCAGAGTAGTCATGAACTCTAAAGTACTTCTCTAATCCAAGTAGTCAAACTTCTGTTTCTTCCCTCTTTTTAATTTCTCCATAAAAAGTGGGTGGTTTGGATTTATTAAACTCTTCAGGGTCAAGGCTCTTGGAATGTTTACTCCTCTGAGAATGTGAACTAGTCTCACTACTGGAAAGTTCCCTGGATCTATTAGCTCCCTCACTAGAGGATTCTTTAGATGAATCCTTGACGTTAGAATGTCTCTTGGCTCCATGTTGGGACTTCTTTGAGGTGATTCTTCTCATGTTGCCATTTTCAGGGCCATTTTTTTGTATCTCAGGTGGACTCTGGGTTTTCTTGGATTGATATATGTCTACATTACTAGCTACTGGCCCATATTGAAGTTGTCTTCATATGTCTTACAGGATTTGCACCAAAACTACATTTATTTCAATTTGATTTTCTTGTTATGTTATAAGCCTCTCATTGTCTGCTTTAAAGCTTTGGAATTATTCTATGAGGCTTCTTACAGTTTCAACCAAATCCGGAGGGGTTTCCACCTCTCTCCTTTCATCAGATTCTTCTTCTCTATTATGGGAGATTTCTCCCATATCATGATGTGTCACCGTTATTTATGTTGTAGTTTTCCTTGATGTCCACTGAATATTTAAGTGTTGATAACCAAATTTTATGTTAGTTAATTATCCACTAATTTATGAACAACACATGTAATTTTGTAAGGTAAAATTAGATTCATCATTAACATATAACAACAACATACATTTCAAATTTAAAGATTTAAAAACAACATAATGTCTCATCCCTCTTTTTCGTAATAAAAATTAAATAATCTCTTATGGATAGGGTAGAGTAGGGTGCTGTCCCATTTAGAATTTCTCTAATAAAATTAATTCAACTCTTTCATGATCCCAAGTAGGTCAAGTGTTGTTTCCTGCTCTGATATCATTCTGTAACATACCCAACCCCCTAAGTACCCTTTAAGGGTTGGGGTATTAAATTGTTTCCTTTCCTGAATCATCTCTAAGCCTCTTCTAGAGGCTACCCTCATCTTTTTCTCATCAAATGCTTTCCAACAACTATAACCATGTTCATAACTGAGCTCTAAAACAACAGTTATAGTCTCTCAAATTTCCCATACTTTCATTTATTGAGTTCATCTTTAGTGTCATGAGGAAACCATGAGGTTTTCATCACTAGTGTCATCTGAAATGGCATTGATGTGGCATTCACCACCTGACCCATCTGACTCTCTCATTCATTGGTTCAAATATTTACCTCTTCTTCGGAGTCCTCCCATCGGAGTTACTAGATTTTCTGCACGTAAACCACTCTAATAGACTCTCTCCGACTACACACACACCGACGAATCTAACCTATAGATTCAACAACCCTGATTACTTCTGAGTCATCTACTCACACTACAATTAACGACCCTTCTCCTATTCTAGCTACACTTAGCTTATGTGGGTCCATAGAGGATCTACGACTGAGATTGATCTCATTTCCCACCTTGGTCACTGCTACCATTATGTACCTATCTCCTAACATGACATGTGGCTCAATATCCACTTGACACATGGACACATTACAATGTGCCACGTCACCATAGAGCACAAAGGCTCGCTTGATCAAAGATTGATAGTTGTCCATTTCCTATAAACTGATTAAGTTAATTAATCAATACTTTCTTAAAATACCACTCCTCGATATTTATTTATTTAATCCTCATTAGGGATAATTAGCCTCCACAAATTAATTACCCGACCCTATAATTACTTTTTTACTTAGCCTAAAATTTTGGCTACTATTCTTGAAATAATTATCTTATAATTTAATTAATTATATTATAACATAGTTATATTATGTTATAATATAATTAATTAAACTGTAATATACTTAGGTTTATTAACCTTGATTAACATAGAAATCAAAGAACCTGGCTTATGACTTTGCACCGTAATCTTTGTGTGTGTGTGTGTGTGTGTGTGTGTGTGTGTAGATAGATAGATAGATAGATGAAATGAATTAAAAGGTATTTAATATCATTTATTATTTCAGGTAATTCAAACCCCTTAACATGAAATATTGTATATTTTATAACCTTATAATACTCTAGATATCATACTCAGAATTCCTTAGAGTCATGTTTCGAACTCTTCGGAGTTGTACTTCGAACTCTAAATTCTTCAGAGTCAACTCCGAAAAGGTTAACTCCTAAAAGGTTTTGGAATTTGCATTAAAATATTATATATATTAAATATTATATCAACTCAAGCCATCACCCCGAGGACTTCGCACTTGAAACCCATGCGCCCCTCTCGTTTATCTGATAGCCAATTACAAACAAGTAAAGTTTAATATTATAAAATATGTGTGGGACCCTTTTAACAATCACACCATCGCTCAGATAGTTTCTCTCTTCATTCAAACACTACCTTCCATTTATTATGAATGGTCAACCCCCATGGTCAACTCCAAAAAGGGTTTGATTTAATATTTAAATTTTATAATTATTGTCACACTCATGCCATCACTCTGAAAATTTTTCTCTTCATTTGAATACTCTCTTCCATTTATTCTCAATAGTTAACTCTGAAAGATATTAATATGAATATTTAATATCATAATGTGTACAAACTCCACTGGTCATCACACTCAAAAGATTTTCTCCTTTCTCTCTACTCCAACAGATTATTATTAATATAAATTTAAATATTTATATGTTGATGGAAAGAAGGGAAAGTATATTTTTCAGGCCTTCAATAAATAGAAATAATGTTTACCAAAATTTCCCAGGAGTATTCAACGGTCTGTGCAAGGCATACTTCTTAAAACTAGCGAAATCTTAGCACAATTTAAAGGCAAATATTTCTAGTTTTCCCTTACTCACACACCAGGCCAGAATTTCTAGTTGTAGTATAATAGTTTTCATCCTTATTATTCAAGCATTAGAATAATAAATTTCTAGTTGTAGTATAATAGTTTTCATCCTTATTATTCAAGCATTAGAATATGAAATAATAAATTTGGGAATCTACTAGTAGTTCCGAGATTTACCATTCATTCAAGTTAGTCGAGAAAGCATAGAATTGAACATTACATTTATAAATTTATGCAAATTATCTGTTTAAAGTATTTTCCAAAATAATACATTTCTTGGAAATAAAATCCTTCATAGTAAAACTTTTTACCATAATTTATTAATATCCTATTTACATGCATCTCTTTGCTATTTTCAGGGAATAGTTACTATTCCCAAATCTTTCCCATTTGGACATCAAATTTATTGTGTAATTCCTGGTAAGATTCTTTTTAACAAATTTTAATAAATCTTAATTAATTGCAATGCATTAAATTCTAAATTTCATTTGTTTCAAATTTAAAGCTTAAATTTGCATTTATCATTATCTTCTTATTATTTTGTTTTAAAATAGTTTGCTTCCCATTTGGACATCAAATTTATTGTGTAATTCCTGGTAAGATTTCCTCTTTTTAACAAATTTTAATAAATCTTAATTAATTGCAATGCATTAAATTCTAAATTTCATTTGTTTCAAATTTAAAGCTTAAATTTGCATTTATCATTATCTTCTTATTATTTTGTTTTAAAATAGTTTGCTTCTCTTTAATGTTTGGCTTCTTCTCTTAATGCCAAGAAGGGAGTCTGAAATTCCTTCAAGTTCTAAGTCTAGTAGATTTTCCAGACTAACAAAGAGGCCAAAGCCAGTTGTTTGACCTTCAAGTTTCTAACAAGAATTGCATTTTCTTAATTACCAAGTTGTTTTATGATGATTTTAGTGGCTTGGATTTACTAATAGTTGGGGATTTGTTCATATGGATTACTACAGGTGATCAACAAACACTTTGTTCCTAATTTCAATAATAACCCATTATTAACATCTTCCCATTCCAAATAAAGACATGAAAAAACAACAACAACAAAATATGTTTTCCAAACTTTATTTTATATTTCCCATCCAACCAGAAAATTAGAGTGACAATTCCATCATTTGAATAGGACAATAAATTATGCAATTATCTAACACAGGAAGTCCATAGTATAAAATAAACTATTCATGAAAATACAAGACACAGAAGACACTTATTTGAAATTTAGAAATAACTGGAAATTGTTGAAGGGTGTGCCATTTTACATCCAACCATAGGCACAACTTCTCTTATTGTATTTCATAGCTAGCCACCCCCTTTTCATAATATGATTCCATGAGAGAGAGAGAGTTCTTCTTTTTCTCAACGAACAACAAGGGATAAAGGTTATTCTCCTTCTTCAACAGGAACCTGGAAATCCAACCTTCTATCCAAAAACAAAGGAGGATTTTTCTGATTGCTCACTCAATCACTCAATTTATCTACGACCCCATTTATCATCTTGATTAGAAAACATTGCCCAACAGTTTCCATACCCATACAAATTTATTTTCTCATTTCTATTCAAAACTAGAGAGCTACACATGCTCTTCTTCTTCAGATATGGTCCCCAAACTCATTCATGTGTCTCCTCTTTCTTCTTCCCACGTTTTCCCTCTTTTTCTTTCCTTCTATAGCAAGATTTTGTGTGTTCATTTCCCAATTCGTGGGTTAGATGAAGAAGTTTCCAAATGGGGTACTTTTCCCATCTCCTCATTGATTCTTGAGAAAGACTTCCCAACTACTAGCTTAACTGGTAATTAAATTACTAGGACAAAGGAATTTTCTGGGTCTGGGCATGTTAAATCCAACATAGTACTGGTCTAGCAGGGTAATCTCAACCATTACTAGTTCCCTGACCATCCCCTCTCGAGCATCATAATCTGCATTGGAAACACCTTCAACAATTGTTCAACAATTTCCATTTTTATTTAATAGTAGAATCATTTACATTACCTTCTCAAAAAAGGTTCATCATTTTCTAAAATCCATACATAACAGACATGTCCATAGTACTTTAGTAATAAAAAAATTATATTTACAAGCTAGGGAAAACATGGGTGTTATAGTCTAAGCGATGTATTTTGATCCTACTAGTGCGTCCATACTCTTGACCCCCTTGTCATGTTGTTTCTCTTACCCAAGTAATGAATTTGAATGGACAGTCCAACCATCACATTCCATGAGTTTGCACACCCTCATGCACAAACTGGTCACTTCCTTTCGCAATTTGGTTCATCCGTGAAATGATATCATATGAAGGAAAGGTCGCCCCTTAACTCGATTCACTATGAAGTAACCCCAAAGAAAATTATTCTATGGAAACTTGACTCCATTGTCCACCTCTTGGCATAATTAGTCAATCTATCGAAAGAACGATGCATCTAGACTTCCTTTTCCTTACTACTTCGTCACTTGACCATGTTGTTGTGTTTTCCTCTCTATACCTTGGAATGGTTAGGCTTCACCCTCAATCATGCTGCCCAAATTAAGAGAAACACACAAGTCCAAGTAATCTCTCCATGCTTTTGTCTTTTTGTTCACACAATCCTTCAAATGATGGCAAGTCACCTCATCATGACTCAACATATGCGATGAGTGTGGCCAACATGCCGACACTTGTCAAAACATCCAATGAACTATCCAAAGTGCTCCAAGTAGAATGAGTCACCTCAAATAAGTTTCATGCCTTAGGCACGTTCACACCAATAATTTCAACCAACGACCCCTACTAAATCTTTGAGTCATCACACAATCATTCACAAGTCACCAAGGTGTGCTCTGCCTCATCCAATGTCCCATACCAAAGGCGAGTGAAAAACACCCAAGTCACTTGGTTTGTGTTCTTCCCATTTGGGTTGACAGTCAACGATTCTTGGTCGACTTATTTTTTGACTCCATTAGTCTCTTGGAATGAAACTTCTTTGCTCTCCCACAAGTGCTCAAAATTTGGCACTATCGTTGTGATCGAACGAATCTGTCTAAGGCACTGATCACCAGGGAGTCTCATCCATCCTCTCAAATCGACACATCTAGATCTCACTTCCCACTTTAGTGCAACGACCTGTCCAACATACCTCATCTAGATTTCAATAGCTCCCCCAATCCACCTTAATAACTACTTCAAATCTTTCTAAGTCCACCATAGGACTCATCCAGGAAGGCCATCCCAATCTCTTTTATGCATTCACCCAACCAAAGCATTTCAAAATATTGTGAGGCTTATTCAAATATGTGTTTACTTGAGTCATCCTCAAGTCTGTCGGTTTTCACCATGGAAATGAAATGCACTTGAACCACCAAGTCATCTATCTTTCCTTCAAAGGATTCATTGCAACACTTGGAAAATGCAAGAACTCAAGCCAACCATACCTTTCCAACAACATCATTCACTGCAACCATGTTCTAAACCTATTGTCTTGTACTTCCAAGTAACCGATTCTTCGCATCAACTCACCTCAACCACTATCTAATGTGATACAAGGCTGATTCCATCAGTCCACTTCTGAAATCCATATAACTCCCAAATTTTTCATGGAACTAGTCAAACTCATCTCAAATGTCTAAAATATTTTCACCCTAAAATTATTTCTCATCAAGAAACCATGGAAAAATCACCTGAATGTCAAGTCATAACTGTTGCTACCCAACTACTGTAACTCTATGAAGAGCTACCTTGTCTAATGGTTGCAGTATCACATCATCCAACAACCTAGCTCAACTCAACTATTTTTCTTGACAATGTACAACACAAACTTGGCATTATGAAGGAGACATGGCCAACCAACTATCTGTTGTGGATATGCTATGGGTCCCCCAGGTTGTCAAAATCAACTAAGTGTTTTGCCTTGTTGTAACCAAGAACTGCTCCTCTTCACAATCACTTATGTGATCAAGCTCTACGTTTTTCTTCCGTGATCACTTCTTCAGTTATCTCTGCAACAATTCATGCAATAGACCTATGTTCATCTTCCTTGTCGAAGTTCTCTTGTTCACCCAATGAACTTTTGCACCTAGTCTCTCAAGGTGTGCACAATAGTTTCGACATTGAATTCCATCGTGATTCAAACCAACAGACTCTACAACAAGTTGTGCAATAGTCCTGCATTCAAATGCCTTGCCCAAGTGCCCAGTTCTCCATCGAACTATTGTTACACATTATTTTTGTCACCCTTATGACTATTAATGATGTAAACCTATCGTTTGTCTTTAGAAGGATCAGTGACCTGAATTCCTGAAGAAAGAATGAAGAAGAACTTTACCTGAGAGAAGAAATTGCATTTTCCTTTGTAAAAACCCTATTAAGAAGGATAGTTGCAGGTTGCACTATACTTAGGGTGCGGCGATGCCTGATCGTTGCACTATGCTCTGAGGCTGGGCTGCGACATCTCCGCAGGCTGCACTATACTTAGGGTGCGACGATCTTCGTACATGGGAAAAATGAGCATCTTCTTGATGCTTCTAGAAGGAGAAGCTTCTATGGTGAGGTGGCCTCCGAATGGTTTGGATCTTACTCACTTTCATGATTTACTGGGATCATCCTAACCTCCTCACCTTATCCTCTTCAACTTATAAAAGCAGAGGAGCTCTCATGGAGAATGTTAGCTAGATTGGATTGAGATTGGAAATTTGACTTGATATTGTTAGCTTGGTTAGAGTGGTTTTGAGCTTTTCTTTGTCAAGATAGATTGTGAGTGACTTTCATATCCATAGTTTCAGAATCAGTGGACAAGAAGTGTGTGGGAAGCATTGAACTGTTGGAAGGAACCTGACAACATCAAGGCATCTGGTTGTATCTTTCTTCCACATACTTTAATACATATATACTTTTCTTTCCTATATGCATGCTATTTGTTCATGGTGTATGATTCCTTGATCACGTACATAGTTTCATATCAAATAGACTATGTTATTCTTGTCTTTGTTGGCTTGTGTTTCTTTGCATAGATTTCTCCATAAGCCTCGCGACGGAGCTTGGATTGCATTGGCGAAGTCATATATTTGATATTTAAAAGGTATGTTCTAGACCCATTTCTCATTTGATGATCGAATCTAAGGAAAGAGTAGTGTATTGTCTTGTTTTGTTCTAGTTTCGTAGTGAAGCTAGGGGGATTGATTTGTGTTCGCACTTAACAATTAGCCCGATAACAACTATGTGATTGATCTCTCTAAAGTGTGCACAACAGGTCTAACACTGACCTCCCTCACGAAGCGAACCAACCGATTCCATATTCAAACTTTCTCTACGATCAAGTTTGCGACAAGTTTTGCGATGAACTCTACGGTGAGTTTTGCGATCACTCACCATGCCCAAGTGCTTTGTTTCACTATAACTCTACTCTTATTCTTCATAAGGTGTGTGCCGAACTCTACCTTCTCATCACACTATCAAGTGAACCTCTATCATGATTCTGATGCAAAGTCTGTGATGAACAAGTTCATTGCACCAAATTGTTCACCTAGTTTTCTCTCAAGCTACCACTACGATGGGTTAGTCCGTTGAACCCTAAACAATCCTACACTAATACTTCCTTCTCAACAAATGTGCCCTATCTATTGTCACCAATACAATAGTAGATCTTACTTTTTTCTCTGATACCACCTGTCATGGCCCCACTGGATACCCAAATAGATCTTGCGATTGTTTGTCTCTTGAGAGCATGCTACACTGTGATGGTTCTTACTTGGTTTCTTGGCACACAAAGAATACTTCTTCTGGACTACACCTCTTCACCTAGAGCATACACATACTCAGTTCTAGGCTACCAACAAGTCACACTTCTTCTCTAGTGCAACTCTTGCTTACTTAGTCATTTTTTTAACGCAGTTTAACACTTAGTCTTATTTAAGATTCATCCATGAACAACATATCATCAATGGAACAAACGAAAAAACAAGAGAAACATAGATATAATGCAGGTGGAACAAACTTTTCCTAACACCCAACTAAGTATTTGTTATAGAAGAACAATTACAATGTGAGTACTACCAGCTCGGTTTACAATGGGGTAAAGTCAAACAACTCACCTGACCTCACCAAGACACTCATGAAAAAACCCATCACTAAAAGACTCTATGTCACAACTTTATTCGTTTCCACTTGCAGTGCACCTCAGACATGCCTCCAACCATAGTCTTTTCGTCTCTTCATTTCCACAGACTTCATAGATTTCGGTTTTGTCTCCAACACATGCCTCCATAGACTTGTGTTTCCATACTTAGCCAAAATATTCCCAAGATAATTTTGCCTTTTGTTCTGCTTTTCGAACCGTCATCCTCAATGCAACACAAGTCCTCCCAGAGTGGAGCGACTTGGCTCTTCGAGGGATCTCCTTCTCTTCATTTTCCTTATAATCACAGAGCTCTCCTTATATCCAAGTCTTGCAAACTTATCTCTTTTGGTTGTTTTCCCCTTGCTCTTTTATGGACTCCAAGGGACACTTGTGGGAAACGTCGTGTCTCTTTGGTGTGTCACACCCCTTCGTGAATCACACACTCAATTG
>JASDQU010252824.1:0-16190 GCA_032191745.1 Picea mariana
CTCATGTTGAATTTTATCCTTTAAAGTTCCTATGAATACATCAATCAAGTGCTCATCTGGAATATTGGTTACCATTATATTCAATCTTTGGAAGTTTTCAATGTGCTCGGTAACTGAACCCTTTTGCTTGAGATTTATCAATTGGCTAAAGAAGGTATTGCTCCTTGTATCCTCATAGTGTGCTATCATTTATTCCATGAAAATTGTCTAAGTGACGAGTGATTTGTGAGAACAAAGCCATCGATACCATACAAATTTATTAGGTTCTAAATATAAAGAATCAATTCGTACCTTTTGTGTATGTGGCACATTATGTAGATCAAAGAATTGCTCCATCTGAGGTATCCATGTGATTGGGTCCTTGCCATCAAACTTCCTCATATCGATATTAGGAACGTGGTTGGTCTTCAACCCAAACTTGGAGTTTCTTCATTCTTGATTCAACTTCCTTGTGTCCTCATCATGAATTTCATGGGACACATTTTCACTTTCATGTGTCTTCTCTGTTACGAAAATTTTCAATACTTCCATTATCTCCTCTTTTAAACCATCCATCTTTGCCTCCAACTTAGCTTCCATCTCTTGTAGTTCATCTTTTGTTACTATCTTCTTTTGTAAATAATTTATGTCCCTACTCATTTCTTCACCTTCATCAAGATTCCAAGTAGGATTGTCTGGAGTATTATTTGGTGTAGAAGTTCCCTTTTTGGGTGGCATGTTGGCCAAGTATCACTTTTGAACTTTGATTTTGAGGTGGTTCTACTAGACAACATTACTTTTGTTGTATCTCCCAAGTTTCGGCCCTTCTGGGTATGAAGATTTCTTTTATGTAGTTCTCTAATATTTCTTCTTTGCAATGCCATAGGTCTGATCAAAATTAGATGTGCCAAGTGGAATTTATGGTAAATTCCACACAACTTGCTGATTTTTGGCCTTTCCAAGAGATCTCACTTGTATAGCATGCCTCACACAAAATAATTGATATAAAATTCTGAAACTCATACCAAAAATACTACAGACTGTTTACGATCCAATGAAACTAGTCCCACTCAATTTGGATACTCTAGGAAGAAGTTATGATTGTTTTACGTGGAACACCTTCTTGAGGCTAGTCAATAGGACTAGTCAGATACCCTATCTTCCATAGGGTGTATCTACAAATTTAAGATGACCCAGAAGCTGAAATTGTTACCACATATACCTTACTGAGTTTTGTGAATATCCTTTGGGTTTCAACATATGAAATGTTACAAAAAACAATTTATAGCGAAAATTCCGCAATGACTCAGTTCAGGATGATTCAAGAACCCTATCTTGTACAAGATGTATCTCCGAAAGTATAATGCCTCAGGAGATGAAATTTTAACCCAATGTACCTTGATCTGTATAATAAATATCCTCCAAGCTATTCCTTCTTAAACGTTGTAGAAAACAATTTATAGCGAAAATTCCAAGGTGTCTCAGATGTGGCAACAAAACCCCAAGACCTTGAGCTCAGATACCATATGTTAGGAACCAAATATCAATATAGAATAGAAAAACCTCAGAAAAAGTACTCAATGCCTTGAAAAAGAGATATTTTCAGATAATAAGCCTCTTCGAGGGGGTAACCTCATTTTACCCCACTTAAATGTTCAAGTACAAGATGATTCAAAATGAAAATGTCTCCTTGGTATATATAGGAGACTAGGAGGTATAATTACAACTAATGGAATAAAGCCAACATAAATAAAATAACATTATTAATGTAATATGACCCAATTAAGTGGTAATGAGCCAATATTATGTCTTAACATTATCCCTCCATTCTCTTTTATCGTGGTCGGTCTACATGCAACGACGTGTTTTATTAATGATATGGGTGATTACATATACAAAAATAGGCTCACTAGCCTTTCGCATCAAGGCTCTCCGACCTAATAATCATATAAGCCTTCTGGCCTATAATAACCCGGCTTACCAGCCTATAAACATATTTACATTTACAACTGGGGCTCAGTCTTGGGGTGTTATAGGCTTAGTCGACACAGATTGACTCAAAAAGACATGATAAAATCGACATGACTAGGCTATGGCATGAGAGGATGGGACACATTGGAGAAGAATGGCATTGAGCTATGCACAAAAAAGGTATGGTTGAAGGTTTTCCTGAATATGGTTTATATGTCAACTTTTGTGAACATTGCATATATGGAAAACAAAGTTCAGTGAGGTTCCCATATGGAGAAACAAGGGAAAATGGGATTCTAGAAATGGTTCACGGTGATGTGTTTGGCATGGTTACAATGCCTTCATTTGGTGGATCCTTTTAGTATATCTCCTTCATAGATGATTTTTCTAGGAAGACATAGATATATTTCATGGGGAATAAATCAGAGGTTTTCGAGAGATTTAAAGAGTTTAAAGCTCTTGTATAAAACCAAACAAATAATAAGATTAAGCTGTTGAGAGATGACAATGATGGTGAATTCTATGGAAAACAATTTGATCCATTTTGCATGTAGTGTGGCATAGCATGCCAAAATACCACACCATATACCCCACATCAAAATTGGGTTTCCAAGAGAATGAATAGAACATTGATGGATAAGGAAATGAGCATGCTTAGTGGTGTTGGGATCACACAAGAATTCTAGGAGGAGGCAATCGACACTGCAATATATTTGGTGAATATGTCTCATTCATCAACACTATTTGACACGACTCCACATGAGGTATGTTCGGGTAAGAATCCTTCAGTTTCACATCTCAAAGTATTTGGTTGTGATGCATTTGTGCATCTTCCCAAGGAAAAGAGGAGCAAGATGGACAACAAGGAAGTCAAATGTTTTTCATTGGATATAAAGAAGGAATGAAAGGATATAAGCTTTGGGATCCTGCATCAAGGAGAACAATGTACATTTAAGATGTGGTCTTTAGATAAGTCAGAGGTAAGTTCGAGCTTGAGGAAGTTGTTCAGACCAGAAATAATGCTAAGACAATGTTGTTTGAACTAAGGAACGAAGAACATGATTTAGATGCATCGACTAAATCAAAGGAAGAGGTGGGACAATAGACTCTAAGGGTAAGGAGGTCATAAAGAGTAATAAAACTAGTCAAAAGGTATATTCCACCTGAATTTCATTCTGAATTTGTGCTAACTTCCATCAACGATGAGCCCAAGTCAGTCGATTAGGCAATTGACTCAACAAAGGGTAAACTATCAAAGGACACCATGGTCGAAGATATGGAATCCTTGCACAAGAATGAGACATGGGATTTAGTGAAGTTACCTAGTGGAAGAAATCATGTCCATAGAAAATGGGTATTCAAGAAGAATATGAATGACGTAGGACAAGTCGAGAAGTTCAAAGCTCAATCGGTAGCGGAAGGTTATTCCCAAGTCGAGGGAGTCAACTTCGGTGAGATTTTTTCCCATGTTGCAAAAATAACTTCCGTTAGAGTACTAATGTCTCTGGTTGCAACATTCAATATGGAAATAGAAAATATGGATGTGAAGACAACATTCCTACATGGGGACCTGGAAGAAGAAATCTACATGAAACAACCTTAATGATTTGTAGTAAATGGAAAACAAGAGTTGGTATGCAAACTAAAAATATCCCTCTATGGTATAAAAAAATCGCCAAGGATGTTGTACCAAAAGTTTGACAACGAAATCCTTAGTTTAGGATTTGTGAGAAGAAAATCTAATCACTGCATATATTCTAAGGAAGAAGGTGGGAATTTCATATATGTAGCTTTGTATGTCGATGACTTGTTTTTGATTGGAAACAACATGGACACAATAAAGGCGGTGAAGAAGCATCTGTCCTCCAAGTTCGACATGAAGGATATTGGTGCAACTAACTTCATTCTGGGTATGGATATTAAGAGAGATCAAGTCACTAGAAAGATCTGGTTAAATAAAATAAAGTATATTGAAACAATTATGAAACAGTTCAACATGAAATATTGTAAACCAATGATGGTGTCAATTCTTGTGGGGGCAAGGATAATTGTTGGAAAGTGTCCAAAGACACATGAATAAATAGAGGACATGGAATGTGTTCCCTATGCAATTTCTATTGGTATTCTAATGTATGCGATGGTCTGCACTTGACCAAACATTGCTCATGCAGTGGGAGTGTTGAGCAGGAAAATGTCGACACCTGGAAAGGAGCACTGAACAACTGTCAAGAGAGTATTCAGGTATTGTGTGGTGTGAAGGAATATTTTATATGCTACCAAGGAAGAACTGGAGGTGGTAGTGGTAAATTATATGTGTATGCCTTTGTCGATGCTGACTGGGCTAGAGATATGGATCAATGAAGGTCGACCAATGGATATGTCTTCAAGATGTTCAATGGAGAAATAAGTTGGATGAGTAATCAACATGTGGTCATAGCCTTGTAAACAACATAATTTGAATACATGGAGGCCACTCATGGAAGCAAAGAAGTGGTATAGATGCAAAGTTTGTGTTTAGGAATCAGGTTTGAGAAGAGAGCTATGAAGGTAAGTTGTGACAGTCAAAGTGCAATATTTCTAGAAAACAAAACTACTTATCATTCAAATACTAAGCACATTGATGTACAATGCCATTTCATAAGATATATGGTGGAAAGAAATAAGGTGATACTGGATAAAGTAGACACATTGGAAAACATAACAGACTCATTGACCAAGTCTGTGAGTGATGTGAAGTTCTCTTGGTGCAGAGAGGCAATGGGAATTGCTACCCTAGGTCTGTAAATGAAAGTTCAGGAATCTCATGTTTCAACAAAGAAGACAAATTGTGAGAGAATGTTGGGTTGTTATATTATTTTCAGTGAAAGTCTAGTCAAGGTGAATTGATTGATGGTCGAAGTCAAGGTGGATTGACAACAAGTCGAAGGTTGAGGTGATTCAATCAGGTATAGTTGAAGTTAAAGGTTGATGCAATTTGACATGGTAAAGGCATCCAATTTTTTTTTGAAGAGGTCAACCAACAAGAGGTCGACAGAAAGATGTATGGTAACTGACTGAAGACCGAATGAAGGTTATCTGGTAATATGAATTGGAGTTGACTGTAAGAGAATCCTCATATTCACAAGATTTGTAGCCAATTATATGCATGGATATGTAACCATTTTTGGGCGCTAATTCTTTACATTTTTTCCTTCTTTAAATGCTATAAAGGGGAGAAATCTTTAGATGTAGTTTATTGGTCATGCATGTAAGTCAAGTTGGCTACAGGGTTGTTCTTGCACATGAAAGAGGGTATGATGTTGATTGTGTATTAGGTGTGGAATAAGGTTAGACATGTAACCTTTTATTCATATTGAATAAGACAAAAGGAGATAAGAATGCTCAAGGAATGCTAGTTTTCACGTTTTTGGTTTCCAGGGTAAATATATATGTGTATTGTGTGATTGTTTTGTCATTTACGTGATTGATTAAATTCTTCTTATCTTCTACTAGGTTTAGTGTGTAATTGTTTCTCATTTATTGACAATAGATTCATTGATATTTGTCACATGCTCCTCTAATGGGGCATCTTCCTCCCTAAGAATTTATGGAATAATATTATAAACCCCATGGACCACTTTTTTCACTCTCTCTATCCTCTGCGCAACCTCATCTTGCTCCAGTCTAAGTTGATCACATTCTTCCTGTATCAAATCCTTATATGTGACTTCCTTTTTCAAATCCATGGAAATTGACATCGTGTGTAGTTTTAGCTCCTACATCATGTTTGACTGTAAGGAATGCAACAATTCTACTAACAACTGAGATATCACCAAGTCAATATGACTAAGTTCCTTTTCTTTCTCATGTAACTTTGTTGTAGGGAACTCTAAATATCCAACTATTATCTTCATCACTAGTCACTCACCAGATGTCACATATGGGTGAGATGTCATATGTTTTGCCTCTATCATGTTTTCCATGTTTTCCATCTACTCATGTTCACCTGTTCTAACTTACGCAATCCTAGTTGTCTCCAAAATTTTTCATAGTGCGACAATTTGCACTTGCACATCCAAGTGGATTTCTTCTTTCTTCTACGCCGCTCACTCAAAAGCTTCCTTAGTCACCTCTTTCACTTGATCCACAATATTTTCTAAGTCATCCTCTAACAGGGCCTAGGTAGCCACTTCCTTAAATAATTTCCTCTTCTTTCATTGTGGAACTTATTTTCCTGTATCATGGTCCTTTAACTTCATTTCCATGTGCAATACTATCTTCTGTCTTTCTCCTATGTTGTATCCTTCTTGTTCTTATTTTTCTTCATTAACTCTTATTTCTTCTATTTATGGTTTTTCTACCTCTGTCTACTTTGTTTCTATTGGTGGAATATTCCACTCACCATCCCAATCTTCCATGATGTGTCACATTTCTTCTTCAGTTACCCTTTATCTTGTGGAAAACCATTCCTGAGTTACATCCTTCTTCACTTGGATGTACATGTGATAATTACCTACTTTAAATCGTGTGATTTCCTTGTACTCTTCTACCACCTGCAATAATATGGATGGTCTCCTCTAGATTCTCTCCCGAATAACCTCCTTATAGATGTAGAACACGATGTTGTTATCCTACTATCTCTCCTTGTGCATGGTATGCCACAAGTTAGTATATCTTGCTGCCAAATATGGTTTGTTCATTGTTGACAAACTTTGTGAGTCCTTCGGCTCCCTCCAAGTCACTAAAGCTATCAGTATCAACATCCATGCGTAATAAAATTGTGTACCTTGTCTTAAGATTCCTTGCAGTCTATCAGAAAATAATTGAATAAGAACATTTCCTAGTTCATCTATATTCCTTCTACGTACTTCTTTGGCACTTCTATCGTGCTTGCCAACACTTGATCCTTGTGACACTTCCTATGCAATTTGAAATCCATCACTTACGTTTCAAAATTTACGCATTCATCATTGATACTTGCTACATCGAGCCTACGTGATCCTCTAAACTTATCAAATTTCTCTTTCATTCTTTCTGACAAATATTTCTCAATTGACTTGTCTGAAAACAGGGGTGATGGGTCCTCCCCTACCATTGGAAACCTATTTATTTGTGAAATCAATTATGTTTTAATGGACATGGCTCTGTATAGCCATAGGTATCCTCCATGAAAGAGGATTAAAAGCATCTTAACACATGCATTGATCTCAACACTCCTACCAAAGAGCATGATATCTGACAAGTTCAAAATCCCTGATTTCGCCAACCCTACTTCCCAAGGCTTTGGCTCAACCTTGATAAATGATGTATGTGAATAGATGAATGTCTTCAGGTATTTACTCGGTGCTACATAAATGAATTTGTTTTTGTCTAATAGATCGTTATTTGAAAACTTCAAGCTTGGTACTCCTCCTAGCATATCCCCTTCAACTATTACTCTGAGTGGAATTTTTGGTTCCATGACCTCATACTTCGCTTCCTTCTATAACTTGACCAGCTTCGCTTACGAATTTCTTGGTGGTATGTACTCCTTTAGAAAGTTGGTCAAACTCGAATTTGACACGGATGCTCCTAGGGTCCCTTCCTATACTAGTGCTACTGGTGGCTTTACGTGTCATTTCTTGGTCCCTAATGTTGATGTCACTACTTCTTTGGGTGGCACCATGTCTCTCTACAACTACTCTCTGTAAATTTGCTTATTCATCTCTATCTTCATTCACTCAACTTCTCTAGTCTTGATTCTCTCTATGAAAACTATGAATAACAATAACTTGTAGCCATCGACCCTTCAACTTATTTTATCACTTGCCTCTATTTGTTTATGTTCTTCACACTCAAACCTATAGCCTAATCCAACTTATACTTCACATTCAATTATTGACATACTTTGCAATATATTCGGCCTATTCTATGGATCATGGTCTAGATATTCCTTGTCTATCATGATCTCATCACCACTTTCCATTCCTAGCTACATGTCTCCACTACTTTTTCATTATGATCTCTCTTTAATGCTTGTCTCATCATGTATGATTTTTAATTTGTTTCCTGCTCTCTGCATAAATCTTTGTCACACTTCAATCTTCCTTCCTGCATGGATCTCCAACCTTGCCTTCTTTCTTAATATTCTCTATCTCCTTTATGCGTAGTTCACTTTATTCTTTCCACATATTTGTGACACTTTATGGATTTATCTCCTTAGTCATTTATCCTTATGCATCACTTCAACCTTCAAAATTATTTTGTTTTTTTTTCTTCTTTTATTTTTCTTTCTCTCATATATTGTAATACAAGTACTATGGTACACAAAATGCACACTCTAACTAGTGCATAGAAGTACGATTGTACCTATATAGTTTCAATGGACTATTGTTAACCAGTCCTTCCACAACTTATCCATTCAATTTCTCCAACTGAAAAACACATGCACCTATCAAAAAATATGATCACATATGGACCCAACCGATGCATCTGAAACTTCTCAAGGTGCTGCTAAAACTTACTGGCATAATGTAAAACTAAGTTTATTATCTGAAAATGATTTTGTTTAATGTTCCTATCATACCATGATTTTTAGCGGGATTTTTGAAATTTTTGATGGAAACCTGTGACACACCCATCTTCTTCCAGCTCTACTAGTTTTGACAATTTCTTCTCCACTACGCCATAATCTGTAAGTTGTATAAGTGCATCAATGCACACAATCGGTACTATTAATTCCATAGGCATCACAATTTATTGACCATACACCAGTCTGAATAGGGTTTGTCCTATAAAATTATTACTTGTAGTCTTATACACCCATAATACTATTGGAATATTCAAGTCCTAGTTGTCCTGAATTACATTACACACCTTCATTAGTGCATGTTCCAAGATCTTATCGAATGCTTCCACTGTTCCATTTTCCTGAGGATGATATGGGGTTCTCTTTTGATTATGAATATGAAACTCCTCTATCAATGCTCCAAATTTCATATTCAAAAGATGAGTTCCCTATTCACTCATAAGGATTTTGGGGCATCCAAACCTTGTCACCATGTTTTTAAACAAAAATTGTGCAGTTGTCTCCATGGTGAAATATTTGGTTGGCTCTTCTTCAACCCACATAGTCAAATAATATTTCTCATTAATGATGCATTTGGCTCCTGATATCTCCACTGGTGGATTAATCGACCCAAAACATTCCACTGTGCATTTATAAAAAGATTGTAATGTCACTTGTGGTACTAAGGGCATCTCATCTTTCCTAGAAGGCTTCCCAATCCTTTGGAAAACATTAAAAGTCTTACAAAACTTCTTGGCATCCCTATTATGGTTAGGCCACCATAATCCTATGTGAAAAAACTTTTGATTTGTTTCTTTTCTTGCATAATGACCTTCTGCAACCCCTTCATGCACCTCTTAAAATATCATATTTATTTCATGTTCTAATACACATCATCGTAGAATACCATCTTTGCCTAACTTGTACAAAGTTTCTTCTATAAATTGATAGTCTGCAACCTTCACTACTAATTTCTTGTTTTTCACAACTGTAAACTGAAGTGGGGTTACTCCTGTACTCAAGAACTGGACTATGTCTATAAAACAATCACCAACCATTTGTGCTAAAATTAAATGTGTGTCTAGTATACTATCATCTAAGTTTCATGTGTCTTCTCCTGATAATATCCACGATAAATAATACGGTCCTGAATTAAATTTACCTGGTTTCAAAATTACCTCAAAGCCATATTCCTAAAATATTAATATCCCTATGCATATTCTCAACCCCCAAAATTGGCTTAGTGACAAAATATATTAGTGCATAATGGTATGTATACATCTTAAAGTGTGAACTCATGAAGTAATATCTGAACTTTTGCAATGCATACACCATTGCTAAACCCTCACATTCTATCATAGTATAGTTATATTTTGTAGTTTACAACTTTCTTCTTGCAAAGGTAATAGGATGATCTATATATCCTTATCCATGTTGAGCTAATAATTTTTCTAAAGCTACAGATGACACATCCGCATGAACATGAAACTCCTTCCAATATGGAAATATCAAAATCAGCATGTAACCAATTTCTGCTTCAAAGTATTTAACCTTTCTTAACATTCTTCACTCCATTGAAACTTATTCTCCTTCTTTAGAAATCTTTCCATTGGAGCTATAATATGTGCATATCCTTTAATGAAATTTATGTAGTACCATGTATTCCCCAACATTTCTAGTTACTGTTGTTAATTTTTCAATAGGCAAGGTTTAAGCACGAAGTTCATTCAATTTTATCATTTTACTTAAATCGTAAACAATTTTTTGTAGAAACCAACATCACAAGGAGAAACACCATGCACAAGTACACAAGAGGTATCATGGGAAACCCTTCTCAAAAAGGGAAGAAAACCCAACCAGTCCTTTGCTATATTCTTCAAGAGAAATACCTCCACCACCAAGACAACCTAGCACACAAAAGGGTGCTCAGAAACCCTAGAAGACTATCACCTAAGAGAGGTGCACACTTTCCCAAAGGAGATGTTCTTGCTGAAATTTCCAAACTCACACTTAAGATATGATTCCTCAATTGGGAATTTACCTTTACTTATATTAGACTAAACATGTCAATAGAAGTGTCTATTAGAACAACAAGGCTAACCTCACTAACTAACAATATAATTAATAATTACCAGATTAATTATCTTTTACATTAATGTGGGGCTGACTTGTACCCTTTACATTATAGTTAGGGTTACAGGTAATTCTATCTCTTGAACAATATAGAAAGGGATCTCATACACCCACTAGTTCTTAGCCACTAGGGGCACATCCATAGGGATGTCCATATCTCTATCTCACTGCATCTCATAGGAGAACCACACTCATTATTGCTTAACCACTAGGATCATGTTCACCTGTGCCCATCCACAAGCACATCCACTCAACATATCTTCTTTCCCATTGCATTACATAGGAGAGTCATCTGGAATTCATCATCTCAACTCTCTACTCAGAGGAGGCTAATACATCATATTAATCTTTGTCTCATAACGATGCACCCAGCTCATGGGAATTCACACATTCACCTTGTGCTCACCCACATGAATGTACAACTCAAAAGATCTCCTTTATCAATGCGTTACATGGGAGAATCATCTGGAGTTCATCATCTCAAATATCTAGTTAGAGGAGGCTAATACATCATCTTCATCTCTGTCTCATAACGATGCACCCAACTCATGGGAATTCACACGTTCACCTTGTGCTCAGCCAAAGGCATGTCCAACTTAGTAGATCTCCTTTCTAACTATAACTTGTATATATCTCATCACATGCTTTACTACTATCCAGTGAGTCTGTCTCGACTGACTCATGGATTGAATAGGCACATTCGTTGCACATCATGAATTAGATCTGGTGTTAACCAAATACATCAATGATCCAATCAGTTGTGGATCAATCTCGTCTGAATCATCATCATTCATTTTCTTTAAATCCATCACCATGGATTTGCATTCTTTCATACTAAACTTCTTTAATATTCCCACTGTATATTTTCCTTTACTCATGAAAATCTCATCGATTCTTTGCCATACTTCTTGTCCCGAGAAGTAGTGCATCATATTCATATCCTTCATCTTGAAATATAAATTCAAATCTTACTTGTATCCAAAAACAAGGCTTCCTAAATAGGTCATCAAAATCACGCTTTGGTCACAAATGTAGTAATATAGTTTTGGTTTAGCAACACTTTTTGCTAAAACCAAAAATCATCAAGAATCCATCTATCTGATGTAGTTTCCAACTCATGGATGGTAGTACATATGAAAGTGAATCGATCTACTGGATCAATATGTCTCATCATAGTTCACTCCCTATAATTGTGATAATCCTCTGGCTATAGATCTGACTTTATATTTCTCATCACTTCCATAGGTTGCATGCTTGATCTTATAGATCCACTTGGAAGTCATCACAGACTTCCCTTCTGGTCTCTGAACAATATCTCATACATCATTATTTAAGATATATTGGTATTCTTCTGCTATGGAATATTTCCATACTTTTTCACCCATTGCTTCTCCATGAAAGGGAGTCTCAGAATCAATGAGGTGGGTCATGGATGAAGGATAGCTTGAAAAATATATTTTTTCTTTCTCAAGATGTCCCTTGAGGGACTTGTATGTTCCTCTACCTCCTACAAAGTTTTTTCAACCCTAGACAAGCCTTTTATTCCCTACTACAATATCTTTGGGCATATAAACTGGAGTAGCTAAAATGGCTGGAACACAGTCTGTCTCCCTCTGAAATGATGAAGGGGAAGAAGGTATCGTCTTATTGTCAATATTGGCGAGACCCCACCTCCTTCTTCTCTTCTTCAAGGCTTCTCGACCTCCCAGTATAGGATCATTCAAACACCTGATTCTGATTGACTCTTCGACTCCTTGGTAGAACCCGACAACTGTATCACATGTCCTTCCTCTCTAGGCGGAGGTCTTATGGAACCTGTGAGCCCTTTTCCCTTTGCATTATACAAATCTCAGTGAAAATGGATGCTAGTCCTTCTTGTTGAGCCACTTCCTTTTATGTGACCACAGATGACAACCATGGGACAACTCCCTTCATGACTCCGTGCTTCAGAGATTTTGTGAGATGCTTGCTCCCTTTTTCCCAATTCCCAAATTGGAGAATCCTCCAGGACCAGATCTATGGTCCACGTTCTCCTTGCGATCGTCGGCTGAGATCAAATCACGACTTCAGATTTCTGGAGTTTTCACGTCTCCTGTCTCTGTCTCTCCCGATTTACGAATTAGTGAAGCGTTTATCCAACTCCACGTGTCCTATCCCAATGGATAGCCAGGATTGCTTTGTTCCTAGCTTTTCGAGTATTCTCTCCTTGCCTTTCCTCCGAAGGGTTCTTCCTCTGAAATCCATAGATCTTTGCCACGTGCCCTTCCTAGTACCAACTACTACGATCAACTCACTCTTCACAACCCTGTGAAGATATTTGGGACTTCACAAGTCCTCAACTTGTCTACACACTTAGAAAAACTCTCTTCCCCGAGACTTAAGTTGTTCTCGAACTTCTTCTGCACTCCTTGTAGAGTTTTGCGCAAACTCTTCATAAACTTTTCTCATCTTGAAAACCTCCAAGGTTCTCAGTTTCTCTATGTCCTTCAGTGGAATTTCTCTTTCCCTCCTAGAAACTTGACTCCTTTCCTCCTGAACTTTGTAAGATGAACTTACAATTTCCTTGTTGAACTCCTTGCAATTGACTCAGTTTTTCGATGGATTCTCCCTTAGCTTGCCCGAAGGTCTTAAGGCATCTCCTTTCCTTTGTCGATGCACTCTTGCAAAGCCTTCCTTACTCAGAACATTCAACAATTTTGGGGTTCTCTTAAGGGTTCCAACACTTTAGAATGTTTTGTTCGAGTATTCTCTCGTACTTTCTCTATGCCTTCTTGGCAGAGTGTTACAGAGTATTTAGTAACTCTATGCCATGTTTCCTCCCACACAGTCTTCCTTCATAAGGCACTTAACCACCTTCAAATTTACTCCCAAGTCTGTGAATTATCTTGGTGTGCCCCCCTAGCAGCCTCTCTTCTGACTCCTCTGAGTTTAGACATGCACTCCTTGCATTGGCTCACAGAGTTTCCACCCTCTGTCCCACACTCCTTTCACTTATCCTAGAGAACCAGACTTAATCCAACACACTCACAGATAGAATGTTATAATTCTATCCATGCAGACGATTTCTAACATACATCTACAACTCAAATGCATGTGAATGACATCCTTAACAAAACATCCATACATCCATTACATAGAAAATTGATAAACAGGAAAAATTGTTCCTTTTCTATTAATGGAAGAATGTCAAATTACAAATGTTTGAGTTTGGACTGTGTTAACGACTCGAAAATGACCGCTCGTCAACTGGAGGATTGGATCCAGTCCGGGGTTGTCTAAATAACCCAAGCCATTTGGATTAACCCACTCCAACGGGTTTAGCAGCTTCGTTGGCCGATCTAAGTCCTAGGAAAACGAACGAAAAACTAAACTAAAGAAACTAATCTAAGTGAAAAAGGAGCTACAGTAAACTATGTACATATCTAAAATATATATATACAGTTCACTAACTAATATTATAAAACAATCATTCTACTTATTTAAATGTTCAACTATCAATAGAATTAAATCTCAATTATATATGTACATTATTTACAGAATACAAATTTTGATCGAAATTTGCAAAATCATTTGTAAATTGTCTTATGACAGTGAAGCTATTATTTTTTATTTTTATAATTTTTATGAGAAAGGAATAAAATGAAAGCTATCTAAGCTAAGTAATTAAAATAAAAAATCTAACTGTAAATCTGAACTATAGAGATGAACAATGAAACGTGTTCAGATTACAAGAAGTTTATATATCAATTAACTAATTGAATAACACTAACAAACTGACCTGTAGAAGCGCTTCCTATTTGTCCTGTTCACAGTACTCGATTAGTTGTTTGATGGGAGAAACCCGCACCAGATTTTCCACAACCTTCTCATAAACAGGAAGTAACAATGCTCTTCGAATACGAATGACAGAACAAATAAGACCTAAAGCAACAACAATCTTATAGTTTACAGATCATCACATTTAGATAAATCCTAGTGCGAAGATTTGTACATAACTGTTCATTTAAGAAAGAAGATAAACCTTCTATTCATTAAATTCAAACAGAGTAATTGTTGTGCGTAAAATGAGATACATCAAATATGGACAGAAATTAAATCATAACGCATCAACCTGTAACAAATCTTGATATCTAATGTAGTCAATAATTTGATTACAAATTAAAATGCACAAAACTTGAACAAAAGTAAGATAAATTGAAGCTAAAGCCATACAAGAAATCCACTTCTATTCGAGTCTGTATAATCATCAGCCCATAGTCTCTCTTCTCCCAACAGTGATGGGTTGTTTACAAAAAATAACGAGTATATAAAGGCCACAGGATAAAACAATCCTTGTGGAAAATATCAAAACTGTTTGCAAAAATTTGGGAACAATCTCCCAGATTCCTATTTCTGCCTAAGACTAACAACCTAAACCAAAACTATGTAACAAAAGCATGTTCTAAACTGCCACAGTCGATCCAATTCCCATTGAAATTCGTGTGTACTTGTAGATGGGCAAGAGTAAACAATTTTAGATAGTGTTTTGATTGTAAAATCAACAAAAATCCAAATTTTATGACTAGCTACAGAATCTCACGATTCTGTAGCTGGTCATATTTACAAACAAAATCGTTTTAAATTAATCCAATGATAACAGAAACGTATGCAATCTATCAAACAAAACCTTAATTACTAATTCAAAGCAAAGCAAATCATTCACTCTAAAACAAACCAAATCTTTTATTCCAATTCAGAACAAAGGAAATCATACTGAATCCATTCAATCGAAACAGACTATATTCGATTTACCAAACAAATCTTTGATACTAATTCAATGCAAACACAATCGTTTATGCAAATTCAAAACTAACAAAATCATTTTTGAATCAATTCAAACAAAACAAAACTATATCAAACTAATTCAGAGCAAACACAATCGGCTTATACTAATTCAAAACAAACCAAATCATTCAAAAATCAATGTTGAAATAACATACCTTGGCTGTAGGGATATGATTCGGTCAGGACAATTTCGAGTTAACAATGGTAGTGGCTACCTCAACATTTTTGAACACGATAGAACCCATGGTCTTTTGCCTCTCTTGTAGTCTATCATTTTCCTTAGACAACACAGTCACTCGATGCTCCAAGGAGTTAATTTTGGATTGCAACAGAGGGACATCTGTATAGTATCTTTGGAGCCATGAGTTGCATTCATCGCACTGTGGTCAATCAGGCCATGGCATTACAGGTGAGGCATCTTTTAAATTACCAGGGGTTCCACTGTTAAAATTGATACCGAGGAAGTAAGGGTCATGCTTAAGGCATGGTGGTAGGTTGGATACGTAGTCATAGGGTTCGACAGAATAGAGTCCGTGTGAGTATGGGTACTCCTTGGTCAAAAATCGCTCAATCTCAGAATTCGAATCTTCACTCAAAACAATAGGCTTCTGGTCTGTGTTTTGTTTGGGCTTATTACAAGCACACCTAGATATCCAACGTGCAGCCTTCCTTCCCTTGTTGTTGACATCTGTATTACACTTGCCCTTCTTTCTTGCAGGCCTCTTAACAGTCTTAACATTGTTTTTGGAACATGGGT